>QVRM01005329.1:0-227075 GCA_003439945.1 Dermanyssus gallinae
AGAGTGAAAATTTACGCGGATGATGTAAAAATGTATATATCTGTAGAAAATGAAACGAACATGAATATTCTTCAAGAACACTCGATAAATTTATGGATTAGTGTAAAGGATTAGACCTAAAGCTCTCTGTAAATAAGTGCGCAGTTCTGCACTTCGGCAGCAATAATCCTGTACATAACTACACATTAGTACTGAACGGACAGCTAGCGGCAAAGCCATCGATAAAAGACTTAGGAGTTCTGACAAGTAATACGCTGAGCTACACACCGCATGTTTAGAGGTAGCTGCTTCAGCTAGTCGGAGAATGCACTGGATATTGCGATCCTTTGTCTAACAGACCCTAATCTGTATGTCAACTTTATAGCAATATGTCCTACCTGTGATTGTAAATGCCTCTCCAGTATGGAATCTAGGATTGAAACGTGATGAAATTTTTAAGGAACTGCAGAATAAGTTTTTAAAACGTGTTTCTTTTCGTTGTAATGTGAGGACTTGTGATATAATTGTGATGATATTTGTGTTGTTCTAGATGATATTAATAAGGCTACGTTCGTCTCATTTGTAAGTTCCCAGATCGAGCGAACATATTCTTTGATTCTATTTTGACGAACACAAGAGCCGATATCAACATACATGCTAAAACTGTTGCCCGGACAGAAATTGTTAACAAAATGTTTGCCTGGCGCAGTACCGGGAATGCGAATTCCGTACAAACAAGTTGATCTGTTTTAATAAGCCCCCCTGCTAAAGGGTGTGTAAAATTTTAAAACCCATCGACGCTCAATTATAATGCCCGCATCGGTCAGGCACCATCCGCTGCGGACTATTGCGCGCCCTGCTCTTGCCCAAACTCACGAAAGGATATTGCTAGTGTGGCAGATGCTTTCTGAAAAATGTCTTAGTTTTGAGAAGGAGAATCGCAACATATCCAATTCAACGGGCCAGCATCACCCCAGCTCCAGGCGTTCACCAGTAACTCTCGGATGAGGACATTGTTGCGGTCCAGTCCCCCGAGCTGACCCTGGTGAGATCCAGATTTCGTCTAGATACATTTTATTTTGTTTCAGGCAACTAAGAGGTTCTATGGCAGCATCGTGGCTAGGGCCAGGAGAGCTTCGATCAAGACTGTTCGTATATTCGGCTTACCCTGATTAGTGCCCCCTATTTTCCGCCGTCCGCATTGCCATGTCCCCTCAGACTAAAGCTGCGTATAGCGCCGTTGATTCGGCCACCGAGGCCAGGAGCCTTCTTTTCATCTCAGCCACCCCACCGACCCTAGGCATGTTCCGCGCCGGGGGTCACCCTTTTCGGCACTCCCTGGCCTACGTGCTGGCTACGATCTGGAACGAGCTGCCATTGGCGCTTCGAAATGGAAGCCGGCCCGCTGTGTTTAAGCGGCATCTTCTCTTACAACGGAAGAGAGAGACTCCGAGTAAACTGTTTTACATTTAATTTACTGTATAGTTATTAAACTTGTATAATGTTAGTTATAAAGATTTACACGTTTACTGTGTTAATTATACTCAATTGTGTTGCTTTATCGCGTATACGCTTTCTATTTGGGCATACACTTGTAAACTTATATCGTATAACCTATAATCAATTGTGTTGCTTCATCGCGTACACACGTTTGATTTGTTCATACCCTCGTATATTGTGTATATTTTGAATGAAAGGGGACAGATTGCGAACTTGTTGGGCACGTTAATAAACCTGATTGATTGATAAAGCGAAGTACCGTGCTCGTCGGCTTGCACTCAACGCGCATGAGAGGCCATGATGGGCCAACGCGTCCACAAAACCACCACAACGGCATTGGCGAGGCACGACTGGGTCAAAACCAAGTCGCAGCCCTGCGTTTATGCGCGTCGTCTCGTCGTCCAACAGAGTCTCAATTCGCGGACATGGTAGGGCGTGTAACTAAGATTATACTTTAGTAATATATAAAGTATTATATATTTTATATATAATATAATACTTTATATTGCTTAGTATCATCATTTATTTAAGTGTAGCAAAATATACATTTGTGATGTTAGAACGTGTGCACAGCCCGCTGGGCATAACTCAAGGCACTAGGTCCAGGCCTGGGCTGGTCCACCTAGCCATGGTACCTCTCACCGAAGCGGCATTCCCCCTCTGAACATCTAATGACAGACGTTGCAGTAAATACTCGCCCGCCCTCTTGTCTCCTGTAGCAAGCGCCAATCTTTTCCCGACATCCTTGAGCAGTTTTGTCGTGAGCGACCCAGGCCCCCGCAATGTCTCGAATGCAAGCGGTGAGAACAAGTGTGGATAACTGATGCTTGAATATTTTCTGCACTTGGCTGCTTTCGCTAGGGCTACCGCGTGTCCAGGGCGGGCTGCGCCCGTACCGACCATTGAGGGGACTAAAGAGTCAAGGGTCGCGTCCCACACTAGCATTTGGCCCCCGCTCGAAGGGAGTCAGGGTCATTCCATCAGGTCTCCTTCCATCGTCTCTGACTAAGCCAGACGGCTCCAAAATGCATGGGACTTTTATATACTTTATATACTTAGCTAAGTAAGTACTAATAGCTCCTACTAAGCTATTAGTACTTAGAAGCCCCCAGCCCTTAAGTACTAGTAGCTCGATGCCTGGCTCTATCGGCAAGAGAAGGTGCTCTATTAAACCAGACTTGCTAGTCGCATTTCTAGTAGCCGAGCTGTCCAACTGCTCTGGTTAGCCCTATTATCGGGAGGAGAATCAAATAACAACGACAAGTTGTCGGTCAGCCTTTGAAGTTCAACGTTTAGTTCCCTTGCCCCCAGCAGTCAGCTTAAGATTTAGAATGATCTCTAAAATGTCTAAGCTAAGTCCAAAAAATGGCTGTATAAGCTTAGTGATAACAGGTTGCAACCTCTAAGCAGGTGTGTTGACCTTGTGGCTAAAAACAAGATCTTAGAAGGAGTAGGGCCGCAGCGAGCCCCCCATTGGGATAGTCTGCCTGTGGCGAAGTCAAATTAGTCTCTTCAACTGTCTGATGCCTTTGCAATGTCGTCTGGCAATACGGGGACACCTAGCAGCTCCAGGTTAACCTTGTCTACTACGCGACTGTTTGAGAGTAAGTTAAGAGGGTTAGTTAACTCTAGTGGCTAAACTTCGTTGAGCAAACAAGCAAGTGGGAAAACCACAGGGGAATCCAGCAAAATCATTTTGCTGAAGACCTGTCTGCGATAGCATAGCGTTATGGGGCATTACCAGGTGAATGGTTCTGAACAAAGGCCAGGTTCGTCTGGTGAAACCGTAATGATGCCCACGATTTGGCGCTCAAAGCGGATTATCTCTCTGGGCGCTATTAAAGGCGTTTCGAAAGTCCAGTTTGACCATCACCGTTGGCATTTTGCGGGATTGCAAAAATGCACAAGCACAGTGCACAGAGCACTAGCTTCTGTACCGCCAGGAGTAACAAATCCTAGCTGGTGTTGACCAAGAGTCGCTAAAGAGCTTCCCCAGGACCGGCCGTGCTGCCCAGTGCAGACAACAAGTCCTGCAACAGACGGGGACTGGATTTCGTTGGCTGGTGCTAGCATACCCTGAGAACTCACCAATCTGGCAGCACCGAAGATATCGCCTCCAAAGATATCGCCTTTTGACAGCTTGAACCTCACTCGTCTGGGAAGGTCATCATCGCGGTGGGCCATCACTTTGCATCCTCATTCTTCGTGCGTCAGATCCCTGAGCCTTAAGCTCGTTAAAAGTCGCTAAAAAGACTAGAACGGACAGGGATTAAGCGTCGTTCCTGGCAAATCTCCATATACTACTTCGGCGAGTGCAGAATAGAGGTTCCCGACTCGATGATTACAGAAATTGACACTACCCGCTGAGGCGCCCGGTGCCTGTTTCATTCTAGGCCAGAAAGTGGATAGAGTAGAGGCGAGGCAGATTGAACCCTTTAGTGGCCCACGTCTCCGTCAGCACTACAATATCTGCGCCTGCTAGAGATGCCGGGGAGAGGAGTGGTAGGAGTGTCAGCACCCTATCAGTTCCGTAGAGTAATTATTGTTGAACTCATCTGAGCATGCGTGGTCTGGCTCCTCAAGTGGCGCTAATTCGAAGGTTTACGGGAATTTGTCGACTCTACGACTGTTGCCTCTGCCAGCATACTGTTTACTTTTGTTTCAGTCTTCACAATCTTCACTCCTAAAAAAATTTAATTCTTCTTGCTACAATTGCAGCAATATTTTCAACGATTTTGCCTTTACAATTATATCGGCCGCTTAATACGACCTTAGCGAATGTCAGCGAAAACGCTGAGAAGGTGGCCTGGTCATAAAGCCATATAGCAAGGTTACCGTTGGCTGTTTTACAGTCTGCAGAAGTATAAACAGCTCTGGAGTTGGGATTCATGATGAATACGCTTCAGTATTGTACCAAAGCTTCTACAGCCTTCTATAATACACTTCACAACTATTCTCGGTGTTGAGCGTACCCATATCGGTGTATTTGCTTGTAGTGCTGGTTTCAACTTAACTATGCGGTTTCCCATTACCAACAATGTCTTATTTGGCCGTCAAGTGAGAGCTTTGAGTGGAACTCTAATCGGCGCCAGACAGTTCTGCATTCGATGCGGGCACAGGCACTAACATCCGTGATTTCTTGCTCCTACCTCTGCTAACTCCAGTTCCAGAATACACAAACGATGAAACAGAAATGATACACATCCCATTGCTTTATTGCTGACAGAACACGTATCTAAATAATCCATAAAACGTTCGATCAACCAATCCGCACACTATACATCGCACACTTGGCAGAGCCACTGGGTTGGCAGTGGCATTAATCTAAGCACAAGAACGAAATTAACCGATTGACACGCGGCGCGTCAGGAATCCAAACTAGATTTGCCCGTCCACCATACCACTCACCTCCACAACTATACACTCCCAGGAGAGTTAGCTGAAGTCATAAAATACATATTTTCGTACTTAACCGTCGTATTAGTGTTGTATATACAAAGCTGCTCCGTCGCTGCAAGAGTCTGGCCTACAGCTGTAGAAACTATTTATTAAATTAACAAGTTTCGGATCCCTGGAGCTTATTTTGCGATATGGCTGTTACAGCAGGTTCACAAGAAACTTTTCAATAATTTCAGTTTGACTTAGCCCGTTCGCATTACAGTGTACTGCCAGTACGGCGAAATGTCAGTATAACACATGAATAATAAATTATAAGTTTACTGTTGTTGGACCCGTATTACGTAGTTGCTCTGTTGGATCTGGTTGACCACAGTCATTCGTAATCTGATCGATGCATTATTGTCATCTTGCAACGGCAATTAATCCTCAGTTACTCTATAGGGCCTTAAAAGGCACGATTCTTATATGGTTTTGACTGCGGCATCCAAATCGTACTGTTCAATAAATGCACAATAGATCAGCTAGTTTATTACCTTTATCGTGTCTGTAATATTACGTGAAAGCAATATATGTTATAAAAGAGGAGGTAGGCCGATATCAGATGACGAAAACACGCAGCACTTACTGAGCACGACCGCACTATCCGAATGTAAACAGACCATTGACCAGTATACTAGAATTCCAAAAGAAAAAGCTGCTTTATTGTCGGGGTTCACATAAGGCCCTTTATGCTCTGCTTATCCCCCTTCGTCTCTGAGACAACCTAAGATGACCAACCTATTAAAGGAGCAGGTTCGTCTGAAACAGTTTTCCTACAAATGTATTAAACGACTTTAACAAATGTCTTGAACGACGCCCTAATGTCCATCTCAAATGAAGCTCAAAATGCTGTGATTTTAGGGGTGGCCGCCGTATCAGCGGCGCACAAATCGACTGATATGGCCCACCTCTCACTCCCAGATGATGCCTATTATCAAGTATTACGCAAATTTCTTCACCAAGATGAGGCTCTTTGTTGGTCCGGCAGCATAAAACCCAGCGTCCCGGGAACGGTGGTTTACAAAAATATAAGAAACTCTTATAGGCATTTACTGGTGCGGTAGCGGACGACTCCGAAAAGGTTAACTGTCTTGCTCTTTTGTTTTTTATCTTCAGCGGGGGCCTGCCTACTTCCTACTACGGTAGGTTCGTTAAAACGATCTTTTTTAGGGTTTGCAGACTTAATTAACAGTCATAATAAAATTTAATATAAGAGCAACTTACCCGGCGAAGAGGTACTCGTTCACGGTAGCATTTATAAAGAGTGTTTTCATGCTGGTGCCGTCCCCTCGTTTACTTCCGTTCGAATAATAATGACGCATTTCATTGTAGTTTGCGGTTGTAATTTTATCGCCCAAGCTGCCGTTTGACATACTTGGCTCAAAAAATAGTGTTTCCGATTTGACAAAATCAAGGGTACCATTTTTAGAAGATTTTTTCCTTATTTTGGTTTCGATCCTAGGCAGAAACAAGGCAAATAAAATTTTCTTATATTCTATGTAAAAGTTGCATAAGACATGAAAAGTAAATAATTTAATATTTTAATATATGATATGAAGTTATCAACTTACTATAACAAAAAGTAATAGTGAGTTCGTAGTAATAGGTTCCACATTACACCCCACAGCGCAACACAGCTTTATTATTTTAGCATTAGTATGCGAGCAGCCAGCTGCGTTCCTTATGAGATCCACCGTCAGGAGCAACTGACGCCATGACGGCACATTTCCGATTAAGCTCGACCACTCTCGCCACCCTCTTAACACCCTCGGTCTTGTCCAAGGAGGACTAGAAGTGAAAGTAAAAAGTAGCGAGGTTCAGTGGCTATTCATGATTGTCAATTACGGGGTGTCTCCGCTTCATTTCCCGTTGTTAATCGATTTTTAATGATTCTCGTTGAGAAAAGATAATAAACCATACCGCTGACATAACATGTCCTCTTGTGGGGGCTTATAAGGGCCATGTTTATCGCGGCTTAAACGCCATTTGTAGATGTCGACTGAACATTAGTTGAGTGTCAGGTTTACTCTAGACTAAAGCAAATGTACAAATAAAATAAACCAGTTATACGGGAAAGTTCATCTTTTTCAAGTTCAACTTCTCTAAATTTTGCAAGAATTACAACGACGTCCGCGTAAAAAAGCATGTGTGTTCTACCTATATATGCCAAGAGCTTGCTAAGGCACCATATACAGTACGTGCAGGAGCGGGCTAGCGGAATCGCATTGCGCTTGAAGTATTTTTGGAGACACTTTAATTGCCTGTTGGGTCTCCCCTGCAGAATAAAATTGTTGCAATGTTTCACCCTTATAAAATCCAGCAGAAGGTCTTACGGTACGTAAACAACTACAGCTTCGGAAATTGGCAGAAGCTGTGCACGTCGCCCACTTTCGATGCAAAACTTCTTCCACATAATCGAATAGGGTTTTTAACGTCTTCGGTAGAGCGCTATAAAACGAAGTCGTGTTGGTTAGACTGGAGAGTCATCCTTACCTTAAATTGTCTTACTGCAACAAATTCAGTAAAAAGGCAAGGAGAGTCATCCTTGCCTTTGATAGTCTCGCTGCAACAAAACTTGATAATATCTTAAAAAACGCGCATCACGGAAGTTCCTGAAGAGTTTAAATTGAATTACCTTTCCGTTGGTAGAAAATAAGCGTTCTTTCCATTATCGGATATCTCATTCTGGTCTAAGCAAGTACTGCAGATTAATGTTAGTACCGTAATAAAAATGCATTTTGCTTCCATTTTGTTCTCGTAATATATTTAAGCTGGACCCACTGACTTTCCGCTGCGCTTGGATTTTATAGCGTGGACCTTGAAAAGAAAACCCTGGGTTGTATAGACCTTATCGGTTTAAAGAACCAACAAAAAAGCGCTTTTTACAGACATGCGCTTACTTTATTACTAACAGGTTGTACATTCTCTGCAAGTCATCAACGGATCTTCACGCCTCTGCCGCCGATGCGGATCACCGGAACATGCCGTCGAGGCCTGCACGGCCGAGGCCTCCCACTGCATAGTGTGCGAGGTTCCGGGTCATCGAGCGGACAGTATGGCATGCTCAACATACAGGACAAATCTACTGGAGTTGCGAGCGGATAAAGAGTCAAAACACGCAGCTTTAGACGGCCTACCAGCACCGGCAGAGGCCGCACAATCCACAGAGACACTCAACGCCAGCCCCGCTAAACCAGCGACGCTCTCGTTGTAAGACCGCCTTCCAGCCGACTGATGACGGTGGCGCCGATGGCATCAGTGTCTTCTTATGACAAAAATGATCAAGATTCTGCAAATAAATCTTAACCGCTGCAGAGCCGCGCATGACCTGCCGGGGTCGTACGTTGTACAACATCGAATCGCCCTCTGCATTATTTCAGAGCCAAATGTCGCTCTCTTGAGGAATCTAACCAACGCATAAACAAACAATTCCTGCGACGCTGTTATCTGGTGGACTGGACAGGAGGCTGCACTGTCCATCACGGGCCACGGGCAGGGAAACGGATTCTCATGGGCTTATCTGATAGGCAGAGCGAATACCGAATCCTGCAAAGCGCCGGTCAGTGGAGTCAGACGTCTGGGACATTCCGTACCGCACGGTGATGGGAAAGATCCGTAAGCCGCCCCCCCCCGCTCCCCACAGAGCAAGTACGAAACTTAATCACCGCTGTCTTCCCCTGGCAGCCAGCCCGCCCCCCCTCCGCCCCTCCCTTAAAACATCAAGGTAGACTGACCAGATCCCGGAAGTGAACTCCGAGGAAGTGGCACATGCCGCGAAACGTCTTGCTGGAAAAGCACCTGAGCCGGACGGGGTTCCCCCAGGGGTCATAAAAATTTTGGCGCAGAATCATCCAAAAACTCTCGTTCGGCTTTTCACACGCTTACTGCAGGACGGTCGTTTTCCATCCCAGTGGAAGCGCGCTGATTTAACTATTATACCGAAACCGAACGCAGCAGCGAAATAATCTTCGACCCACCGCCCCATATGCCTACTCAACACAATCAGCAAACTCTTCGAGAATGTGCTGATCAGACGCCTGAACAAAGATATCGAGAAGAAAGCCTCTCTGTCGGACAATCAATACGGCTTTCGCAAGAGCCAACCGACTCTCGATGCCGTCGAACGAGTACTTTAGAAAGCCTACACAGAACAACAACGGACATTTAAAATGTGCAATTACGTTTTACTTATCCTGCTTGACGTGCGAAACGCGTTTCATACAGCAAAATGGCGAGTAATAATGGACACGCTTAAACAGAGAGGCATATCCCCTTACATGCGACGGATTATTTCCTCGTATCTTGACGCGGCCAACGGTAAGGTCCAGCCTGTCACGGCGGGCGTCTCGGAGGGCTCACTGCTCGGGCCGATACTCTGGAATATGGCATACGACAAAGTCCTGCGGTCAGACGACCTGCCCGACAGGGTGGACATAATCGCCTACGCCGATGATCTGGCGCGGGTGGTTACCGCAAGAATGGAGGCGGTGCTTGAGGAGCGAGCAAACACGGCTTTTGTCAGAACAGAGAAGTGGATGGCCGACAATCCCCTGGAGCTGGCCCCTCAGATGGCCGAGATAATCCTAACTGGCCGGCATCGTACTAAGCAAGCATCATTAGAACTTGCAGGGCACCGGCTGACTATCAAACGGGAGGCAAGGTACCTAGGCATAACGCTAGACAATGGCCTCACTGGCCTGCCACACATCCAGAGCATCATCCGGTCACGAAGGTCTCCACCAACCTTGCACGCATCCTTCCTCGCGAGGGGGGCGCGACGCACGCCAAGCGGCTGCTCCTAGCGGTCGTGGCAGAGGCGATCGCTCTGTATGCCGCGCCCACATGGGCGGGTATGGCGCTGAAGACTTGCAAAGGCACGGCGCATGATACGAAGCTCCTAAAGAGCGATGGCCATCCGGGTCACGCGGGCCTACCGGATCGAGACAGTCCGGTAGGCCCGCGTGACCCGGATGGCCATCGCTCTTTAGAAGCTTCGTATCATGCGCCGTGCCTTTGCAGTCTTCAGCGCCGTACCCGCCCATATGGGACGTTCTGTTGCCGCTCGCCTGCCAGATCCCTTAGGACATACTTTCCGAAGAAAGAAGCAAGCGCAAGAAAGACGGCGACACTTTCTGGACCCAAGCACGGTAGCACTCCCTGGACACATAGGCGCGCACCTGGTTTAACCCACCAGCTGGGGATACCAGAGGGGCCTGGACAAGAAGCTTAATCAGTGACCTTAAAACCTGGTATAAGCTCAAGGGAGCATTTTTATATTACTCCGTGCAAGTGCTTACAGGACATGGACAATTCCAGTCGTACCTTTTCCGCATAGGCAAGGCGAATACAGAAATCTGCGTTCTCTGCACCACCGGCGCACCCGACGGCGCGGCGTACACCGTAGAGGACTGCGAGGCCCTTGCGGCCTACCGCACGGGCTCCTCCTATGTCCAAAAAGGTGGCCCGACTACGACCATCGTGGCCAGCATGCTCAAGTCAACAACGGACAGGCACGCTGGGATCCAATACCTAGACGGGCTTAAGGAAGATCGCCGCAGATCGTGATTTAACACAGGCCTCGTGTCCACTCCCCGGCAGGACCCACTCCCTGCTCGGGACATACTCGTAGACTAAAAAGAGGGTCGCAGCACAGAAATCCCCACTCCTGGTCTCGAGGTAATGATTGACAATTCCGAACCAGGAAAGAGTGGGAGAGGTGATTTTTAGTGGGTGACACGCGCGATCGGATTGAGTATTACACTCTCCCCCGGCGTTTAGTTCCCCATTACCCTTCATTAACATCGGAGGGTGTGCGTAAAACATTTTCCACCTCTACAGGAAAAAACAAAAAGTCATCAACGGATAACGGCGGCAGTGCCAATAAGTACACTAACCTATTCAGGTTAGCGCGGTGGACGTTCAATGAGCTCCTTAGGAAACTGGCTCAGCGTTGATCAAACGTCCTGGTGTTCCATCTCGTGAATTAAGGCCAAATCACCTGAACACCCCAAAAATACGATGAGTGCAATCTTCGGGTTAAACAAGATAACAACAACCTTCATCGACGGTCTGTATAAGTAGGGAACGATTTCGACTATTCCTGTTTCCAGTCGAAATTCATCGACTTGGGTTAGTTTTCCTCCTTGTCGGATTTTTATTTCGCCGTTTTATGAAACAAAAGCAATGATTTCGGACTTTTAGAGAGCCTGCAGTTATATGAACCGGCATCTAATCACCAGATTTGCAGTCTACGGTTTCCATCTGAACACCTGTGTGCGAGAAGTTACATGAGATCTCGCCGGAGTGTATATGTAAGCTTTGTGACCGTTCGTGTGATTTATATCACCTTCAGCGTTGTGAAAAAGCAGTTTTGATGTCTAACTCTGGAAATGCGACGTCTATAATATTTATTCGTAGACCATTAATTGGGTAATAAAACTAATATGATTGATTGATCGATTTATTGTTCGCTTGGCATGTCAACCTAAATACACATGTCACCCTTTTATATCAGGGGCGCTTAGAGCGGCAGCATATATATTACCTACGCATCCATATAATCAATGTCTACTTCAATACCCTCTGAGTATTTGCTTTCCATTGTGACAACCTCTTCTTTGTAATATCGACCAGGTCATTTCTAACATTTGGCCCTAGAGCTAGGGCCTCCGACAGCTCTATATCTCTGCTCCCCCCTAAGGCTTTACATTCTTTAATAATATGTTCGATTGACCCATTCTCTAGCCCACATGCTCGACATTCTGTACTTTGCCCCTCGTTATATTTAGCTCTATGTATCCTCGTATCCAACATCCCTGCCCTGGCATCTGCCAATAGCCCACTCGCTCTTGAATTGTCGTATACCCATTCTACCCCGCCCCTTCCCGCTTTTCCTTTCCATTTATAGTTGCCAAACTTGATTTGGAGCCCATCGCCAATTTCCATTTGTCTGTATATGACTTGTTTACCTTCAATTTCACCATTTTCTCTGATACCCTCGTTCTTGCCCATTGCTGACAATTGTACCCAATCTCCCTAGCTGCAAACTCTACTCTGCAATCCCGCTTCGTTTTAATCCTAAGTGCCGTCTACCATCTGCATCTGTTTAACCCATATTTTATTTGTGACATTTTCAATCCGACCACTAAATCTAAGCTTAGTTTGTACTTCCCTTTGTATAAAGGTTGACATTCCCCTTCCCCTCAAGGCATTCCCTGGCGCAATTAAAACGGCAACCCAATGCAAATCTTATCACCTCTCTTTGTATTTTTTCTAACTTCTTTCTCAACCCTGCGCTGTGGACCAAAGAGGCATCGGCAAAAGTCAATCCTGGCACATACATGGCCTTCCATATATTCCTTGTTACTATATATTTATTAAACCCCCAGAGGCCCTTACACCTTACTGCATTTTGCCTCTTCCAGCCTTCTTCCTCCTTATTATCTCGTTTTCCTCTAAATAATTATCCCCTGTAGTCATTGTCACCCCAAGATACTTGTACTGACTTTTATAATCCAATTATTTTCCCTGTACCACAAGCTTCTTTGCCCTTCTAGTCCCATTAAATACTAACACTGCGTTTTTTTTATTAAACGCCATGCTTAGTTCCTCCGCTGCTTCCCCACATGCATTCAACATTTGTTGAACTTCGCTAGTACCCCGCCCTATAACTACCATATCGTCCGCAAAAAGCAGCATGGGTATTTTGATATATGCACCCTTTTCCCCTATCTGCCACCCCAAACCCGTTCTATTAATCCTTCGCGCTATTCTCTATATACATTAAAAAAATCACCGATGACAACGGACAACCTTGCCTGGCCCCCTTAGCAACTATAAACTCTTTTAGATTGTTCGGCTGCTATCATTATTCTTACAGTATTAGTCCTGTAAATTTATTCTAGTAACTCCACCCAGCTTCTCTCCAAACCCTCCTCTAACATGATTTGTTCAACACAAACAAAAAAAAATACAACTTTGTTCTGTCCAGCATATCATATGTTTTTTTAAGATCTAAAAATCCTGCCTCACACCCTTGTCGCTGCAATCTTAATGTTTCCACAACCTGACTTAATAAAAAAAGATGATCATCTAGCCTATACCCTTTCCTAATTCCGCACTGCCATTCTCCTATTTTTTCATTTGTCTCTAGAAAACTCTGCACTCTACTCTTAAACACCTGCATAAATATTTGATACACTATAGGTGTTATTGTGATTGGTCGCCTATTTTTAAAGTGTCATTATCTACCCCCTCCTTTGGGAGAAGAGAATACTATACTATACTACATCGTTACTAACAAATTACTCTTGGAAAAGCAGAAGACAGTCCTGTAGCGTCCGCTAAAAACATACTCATGAAGTTTAAAAAGAGATGTGCTTCTTTCTGGAAAATACATATATCCATGCCTACTAGGGATTTGATGATAAAGCCGCGTACACGGTATACATCAAATTTTCATTAAATTCCAACGAAGACTAATTAGCTTGGTGAGGGTAATGCCAAGGTGCAACAGATCTGGTGTATGTAAAATTGTTCCTGTTTTTCACAGAAATTGCCATCCCAAACTCTGCACAAAACAGTACATGGTATACATAAAATTTCCCATTAAATTCCAACGAAGACTATAATTAGCTTGGTGAGGGTAATGCCAAGGTGCGACAGATCTGGTGTATGTAAAATTGTTCCTGTTTTCCACAGAAATTGCTATACCAAACTCTAGCACAAAACACAAAAATCATACCACGAGAAAGGGTCAAGTGTGATTCAGACAAAAAGAGGCAAGTCGGTTAAGATCCGTTAGAAAATAACTATGTAGATTAGATAACACTATACACTAAGCAAAACTATACACCGTACGCACATTATATTCACCCGCAAAGGAAAAAACGCGCAAGTTTCAGAAAACTTAATTCGTATAACTGCAAAAAGTGTACGAAAGCACAGACATGTAAGACAACAAAACTGTGGTGTAAATAAAGAAAATGGGATCTAAGTGTTTTGTCACTATCAGGGCCTTACGGCTCGATGGCAGCAAGCGTTTGCTTAAATAAGGCTACTAAAGAAACGACAAGACGATGTAACGCCTACAAATTTAGGCCCCACTTTGCCTTCTCAGGAATATCGTGTTAGCGTCTTATATTGCTGATTTTGTTGGACATACACATAACGAGCTACGCTTTCACCATATTACTTAAAACTTGAGGAATAGAAATATACATATATATAATATAGAACACTGACCTGAATACATAAGGACCGATTTCGCTCACGACAGCACGTTGTACGCTTCTTGTAGTTACAAAATCCTGATAATTAGAGAGATTAAACACGTAGATTGATCGATAAGAATTTATCGGAAAATTAAAGAATATCCGGTCGAGTGCAGAATTTTTCACTAGAGGTCCAAAACGTTCCTGCTGTATACCAACCATAGTCCAACATAACAAACCAATGGCAAGAGGTAATAGAGTTACAACTCCAACTGTAAAATTCAAAAACACAGCAAACAGATGCCTAACTGAGCAAAATAGCGGGCTAAAATAGATTTTGAGACTTCATTAGAACATTGAATAAGCATTTTGCATACCTAAATTATATTATGTTGACAACCTGATTCGTTGAACATAACACACATTTATTACATAATAGGTGTATGCAGAATAGTTCATAATATAACATAACAAGTTTATAGGTGGGTTCGTAAGTGCCAACCTGGCGTCCGGTCATGCAACAGGAGCTTTGAGCGAGCCGTAGCTTTATAATTATTAAATGGTACAATTGTAGAGTCATTAGTTGTTGTTTAAATGACATATGCTATAAACGTACAACTTTAAAAAAATGCATAGCAAAGTTTTGCACAATTTTTACATGCAGCTTAATGAATGAAATTACGTGGTAGGGCAGCCGTAAGATATCTTGCCATTATTAATAATATAGTAGCGTCTGGTGATGATAGGGTTATGTACATACCCAGGGACAAACACCCGGATTATGCCAGGGGCCCTACTGGCATTAAAACTACAATAATAAAGTAACAGCTTGACAGGTCCGTGAAGCAATATCCTCTTTCCCACGAGCGATAGCAAGTGAGCTCGCGATCCGACCTCGTCATAATTAGGATGTATTAAGGTGTATAAAAAGAGAAAAGAGTTCTGTGAAATTGCTATAAACAAATGCGTACCGACCCTTGCCACTAACGGTGTTTGAGAGTTTTTTTTAACACCATATACATGCCAGATTTTAAAAAAATGACAAATTGCATATGTGCTAGCTTCTCGGAGACTACCTACAAAGAAATACTTACCTTAGAAATTAACACTGTCAGGGATGCTCTACTTGTTTTACGACTACGATGCGCGGTAAAGAGTGGAGCAGAAGCTATTATAATTTACTTTAAACTTCTGTCCTGCACCCCCATAACTCGCAAAATGTATAAATTAAGTTGAACCTTAAAAACACATTTAATTCAGTTTGGCAGATTTTAGTTCTAGGAGTATTCCAAGGACATTTACCGCAACCAAATACACTTCCGCACCAGGCTATATCCATCATTTGAGTTTTGTATTTGCTATAAAAGTCATATGCACGAATAAAAACATGTGCAGCGAACGCATTTTCGAGAAAGAACACAAAACCAGTTTGTGCTCGTTGCAGTGCCCGCATACAATAACGCCTTCAAAAACACATAATGAGACCATAAATAGTGTTAGGGAACTTCTCTTTTGGAAGCAAGTGTAGAAAGCATTGTGAGGTAGGTGAGCCAGTTAAGCGTCGAATCAGATCACATTTACAGATAGATTAACGTAGAAAATCGACCAGTTTACTACCGACACAGTTCATAATTTTGTTTAAAGAAGTCTCTGATTTATTTGAAGAATTTGCTAAGAATGACAATGTCAAAAGCCAATATTAAAAACAAAAACACGTTACTAAAATAGATAAGTTCGCACCTATGATGACCGACAGAAGCACGTCAATACATCCCCCAAAAATGCTAAAGTATGTGGGTTAGTGGCTCGAAAGTGTCTCGAGTGAGCTCGAAGGTGTCTTGTTCTTAACGTTTTACAGATCTGTGTGGGGAAATACCCGCTTACCGCGTACAAAAACGAAAACATCAAATGCTATTTTAAGGCTATATGGCCAGCTCTCGTGTAAAATGTATATGATCTTGCTATCTAACTTTGTATTGTTACATAGAGAAAAAACCTAAAGCTGTCGATTTTGCTTCGAATCACACAAAACAATCGTATTTTTGAAACGTGCGTTTTACCACACTCGTTACTCACCAATTAAAACATTTTGCACAACGCACGCATGCATGGCAACTTAGACTCTGCTGATAAGGACGAATACACACGAAATAGGACCGTTTGCAAAGTCAGGCAGTATAAGTGGTAGCTGGCAGACAAAATATCGTTGTTTTATGAGATTAAGGTTATTCGTCACCGTAATGTTTAGGCTAGTTTCGTTTTGCATTACTTAGATTAAAACAACCCAAACTGTGTACGCACAACTTCTACTAAAAAGCGTATGACTTACTTGTAGTGTGCTCCGTTTTTCTAAATTAAAAAGTAACAAGTGTTTTTGGCACCCACGGTTGACACGTCTGTTTTGGACAATCGCGTAGCGATTGCACATCAATAACAAAGTGTCAGCAATGGTAAAAAAACAGATTATTCGATGAATAATATGCAATACATAGCAACGAAGCTTCCACTGCGAAAGGACGTGTCATGTTCGGATCTGCAGATAAAACCAATTTTAGTTGCGGTATGGTTGCAAGTTGATTTACATTCACTTTTAGCAAGGTGTATACTAGCGTTTTGGACGGTCCCCGGGTCACCCGTTCCGGCAAAGCTGGCAAAAGGCAGCGCCGGTGGAATTATCTCGGAAAATAAAAGTGCAATGCGACAGAAGGTTGAGTGGATGGTAAAAATGGTAGCGATGTGTTCATGCCAGGCGATGCAGGGTTTACCACCATAGTTAGACAGCCTGAAAAGAAGGTCGCTATCCGCAAAAAATAGATGCTAAAAGTGTTTAAGACAGACATGGAGTCTCAATTAGTGGGCTCTTAAGAGGTGTGTGGTAGGGGGCCTATTGGTAGCCGTCGGTGGGATTGGTAAACTTAGTCCATCTCTACTGCCGCTTATATTACTTACACTACTGGAGACCTACGTTGCGTGAGACACGACCGCATCCTTTAATTCCTAACGCGCGTCTGCCATTTGGCGCCAGGCGGTGTTCTGTTTATTTGAATATACAACATCTCATTTTGCATCCGGCGGTTGACGTCAGACGGTATTACGTTTATTTGAATATTTACAATACGTCATTCCGCGTATTAATGATGATTTGGTTGATGATCGCCCATTCTAATTTGTAGTATATAAACGTCTTACAATTAATGACAGGTGTTACATAGACCAAGACCCCCAAGGGGCAGAAGGCAGAGTTTAAAGAGGGTTCTCGCCTGAAGCTGTTAGGGAAGTGCATGCCATTAAATATGCAGCATCAGATTTTCGGTGGTAGTGGGGATCGTGAGACCCAAAAACATAAGACGAGACCACAATATCCGTACTCCGCTCCGTCGTCAGGCGCATTCTGCACCTCCCAGTGCGGCTACCCAGAAGGTTTCACTTCTGTACGTGGCCCGGCAGTGAAGAGAGCACTTAATTCTGGCAGTAATTGTCAATCCGAAACCGTGCAGGTTCTCAGGACACATTTGGCCGACAACAAACAACTAGAGTCAGCAGTCAGCGGTCTGTTCAAGAACAGTGACGGTGACGTAATAATGCGTCTTCGAGAGACTGTTCTGGACCTTGGGGCACAGCTGGCTCAAAACATAAGCAATGCCACCGCACACCAAGCAGACAGCCGGACAGGTGGGGCCTTGCGAGAAGTGACCCTCTAGGGCATCAACCCCCTTTGTGACCCAAAGAGAATCGAGACGGAGCTGCAGCGGTTTCTTGCTGTCTCCAAAGGGGTCCCGATCACGGCAGACGAGCTACGCCAGAGAACGCGCAGGCACACGCTAGTACTCGGTGGTCAGAGTTGCTACTACTCTGGCCAAATGGCTCCAGTCGCAGCAACGCGTCATAATTGCGGGCAGCGCGTGCAAGCCTGAATTATGGGCGCGCCTCCCAACATGTTTAAACTGCCAGAGACCGGCCCACACTGCCGATTTCTGCAAGGCTAAGGAATTGACTACACGCCTCTGCTGCCGATGCGGATCACCGGGACATGCCGTCGCGGCCTGCACGGCCGAGACTTCCCACTGCATAGTGTGCGAGGGTCCCGGGTCATCGAGCGGACAGAATGGCATGCCTAACGTATAGGACAAATCTACTGTAGTTGCGAGGGCGAGCGGATAAAGACTGGCCAAAACACGCAGCTCCAGCCGGCAGACTACTAGCCTCGGCAGAGACTGCACAATCCACAAAGACACTATCACCCAGCTGATGTATGATGGCGGCGCCGACTGGCGCCATGTAGGCTCAGTGTCTTCTCATGACAAAAATTATCAAGATTCTGCAAGTAAATCTAAACCGCTGCAGAGCCGCGCAACCTGCTAGAGTCGTACGTTGTACAACATCGAATCGTCCTCTGCATTAATTCAGAGCCAAATGTCGCTCTCCTGCGACGTTGTTATCTGGTAGACTGGATAGGCGGCAGCACTGTCCATCACGGGTCACGGCCAGGGGAACGGACTCTCAAGG
Organism: Dermanyssus gallinae; assembly: GCA_003439945.1. Taxonomy (NCBI): domain Eukaryota; kingdom Metazoa; phylum Arthropoda; class Arachnida; order Mesostigmata; family Dermanyssidae; genus Dermanyssus; species Dermanyssus gallinae. Next base: position 18,636 of record QVRM01005329.1, read on the forward strand.
GGTCATCTGCCAGATCTTAACTGCGTACTATACAGTTGCTACTTTCCCCAAACAGATAGGTTACATATTTTAACAAAATTGACACTCAACGCTACCCTGGCGATTGTTGATGCCATTGTTGCTGAACAATGGCATGTCAGGCGGCCGGCGGTCCGGCCAGACAAGGAGGTCTAAAGACAGCCTCCGCTAAACACGGGTGGAGCCCAGAAATTTGGGCGGCCCGCGCGGTCCTAATTTCTGGGCTCCATCCGGGTTTTAACCGCATCATGACTCGGGCCTGGTCGTGTATGGCGAGACGCCGTCAACCAGGACGTGACGACTGCCAGCTAGCTAACGCGGTCGGCCGTGCTGATCAACTGCAACAGCTGTATTGCACCAAACGCCTGCGTCTGCGAGGACTGATAGGCAGAGTAAAGGCCGAGTCCTGAAAAGCGCTGGTTGAGTCAGTGGCGTCAGACGTCTGGGGCGTTGCGTACCGCAAAGAGATGGGCAAGCTCCGTAACACCCCTCCTCCGCTCCCTACGAAACCTAGTCACCGCCCTTTTTCCCCGGCAGCCAGCCCGCCCCCCGTCAACATCGAGGTGGACCCTGACCAGATCCCGGAAGTCAATTCCGAAGACGTGGCACATGCCGCGGAACGCCTCGCGACTGGAAAGGCACCTGGGCCGGACGGGGCTCGCCAGCGTTCATAGCCTTTGCTCGGCTTTTTACACGTCTACTTTAGGACGGCCGTTTTCCATCCTAGTGGAAGCTCGCTTACTTGACTCTTATACCGAAAGCAAACGCAGCAGCGGAATCATCTTCGACCCATTGCCTCATATGCCTACTCAACACAATCAGCAAACTCTTCAATAATGCTGGTCAGACGCCTGAACAAAGAGATCGAGATGAAGGCCGCTCTGTCGGACAACCAATACGGCTTTTGCAAAAGCTAATCGACCCTCGATGCCGTCGAACGAGTGCTCCAGTTAACCTACACAGAACAACAACGGACACTTAAGATGCGCAATTACGTTTTACTTATCCTGCTTGACGTGCAAAATGCGTTTAATACAGCGAATTGGCGAGTAATAATGGATACGCTTGAACAGAGAGGCATATTTCCCTAAATGCGGCGAATTATTTCGTCGTAATTTGACGCGCGTTCTCTTTCGGCTAACGGTGAGGTCTACCCTGTCATGGCGGGCGTCCGCAGAGCTCAGTGCTCGGGCCGATCCTCTGGAATATAGCATACGACAGAGTCTTTTGGTTAGACGACCTGCCCGACGGAGTGGACATAATCGCCTACGCCGATGATCCGGCGCGGTCACCGCGAGAACGCGTTCTCTGCACCAAAAGCGCACCCAATGACGCGGTGCACACCGTAGAAGACTGCCAGGCCCTTGCGGCCTACCGCACGAACTCCCCTATGTCCACAAAGGTAGCCCGACTACGATCATCGTGGCCAACATGCTCAAGTCGACAACGGACTGGCACACTGGGATCCTATGCCTAGACGGGCTTATGCCTGAAAATTTTCTCTAGGAGGATTGCCGCAGATCGCGATTCAACACTAGGCCTCTAGTGTCCACACCCGGGCAGGACCCACTCCCTGCTCGGGACATATTTGTAGACTTTAGAGAGGGATGCAGCATAGGACTCTCCTCTCCTGGTCTCGAGATAATGGTTCACAAATCCAAACTAGGAGAGAGTGGGAGAGGTGTTTTTTAGTGGGTAGCACGCGCGGATTGGATCGAGTACTATACTCTCCCCCGGCGTTTAGTCTCACACTACCCTCCACTAACAGCGGAGAGTGTGCGTACAGCATTTTCCACTTCTGAAACAAAATCAATATAAAAAATGCCTATGGTTTGAATTACCTCCCCCGCAATGCCACTCCCGTTGTCAATCAGCACCGTGTTTTATTTTAAGGTGCAGATGAGGAACCTCAGCATTGCTTCCGGCGCTTCCGTTTTAGCCAGCTCTTCAACTATCTTATCTCTTGGTGCTATATCAAACACCGCTTTTAAATCTACGAACACAGCATATAGGCAACCCTCCAGCCTGGACAGCGTATGCAATATTGCACCAAGCAGCTCCCCGATTGCTGAGTAAGTTAACCTTCCTTTCCTAAATCCGTGCTTCTCTTTTGGTATTACCCCTTTCCTCTGAGGAAGACTTTAATCTTCTTGCTGTTATTCCTGAAAAAGTTTTGCACGGGCAGCTTTTTATTGCTATTTCCCTCTAAGCGTTTAGTTCCGTTTTTTACGTCCTTTCCTTTGGCAACGACTATTTTATACCCGTTCCTTTGGTAATAACTTGCTTCCCTCCAGGCCTGTGGAATTTCCCCAGTGTTTAAGCATTCATGATGTGAGAACTAGATAACTTTCATATGTTCATTCCTTATTAAATAATTTACGTGCGTTTTCCCCCGTGGTACTCTGTTGATTGTTCCCATCACTTCCCCGAGAGTGATTGTCCTCATTATCCAGACTCTAGCTTCCTCTACGTTTGATCCCAGGGACCTCAATATTCTAGCAGCGCTTTCAGGGTTGACTCGGCCAATATCCTTCCGAAATATTCGACTAGTCTGCCTGTTTCGACTAAACATTGCCTCCTTCTTATCCGCCTAAGCCATGTATGTAGCCGTTCTTTAGCCTCCTTTATTGCTGCCTACTCTTTCTTTTCCCAGTGCCTTTGCTTTTCTTCCTCATACAATGTTTAACCAACCGTCTAACCAACAGTCGCATAACAGGAACTGTTTTACGTGCTGTCGCGTCAATCTATTGTTTGTTTTTATTTGCCCTATTTTTCCAAAGCCCTAAACCAAAGACTATTACTGGTCTGTTTAATAAAATCCTCAGGCCATGCCATAGAGTAAACGACTTTATCATTTTGGACACGTCCTTCCGACCTTTCGAGTGTATTCGACTATTAACAATGTGTATTTATATCGCTTATTAATTACACATTGTAACGTACAGCCACTGAGAATATATGTGGAACACATCGGTGACTCAACTAAGTCGCTTTCTCTTTTCTTCCGGTTGGTCAACACAAGATGTTTAACATACTTCTTGCAGTCCCAGAACAGTTCACACGAAATTGAGCACCAGCAAAAGCATCACTCCTTACTGTTCCAATGTTTTATTTTAAAGGTTGTTTCTGAGCAGAACGTTACACTAAGTCAGTACATTAAGTCAGGCAACAATACAATGCGTGAATCTACACAAGGGATTTGTCAAATATTAGCGTTAACGCATTGAATTTGACGAGACATTAAAAGTAATAAAGCTTTATTATTCTTGGGACATGTGGCCATACTGGGGTCACTGTTTTTGCTCTTGTCTGTACAATGGTAGTTCCAAAGAGCAAATCCAACCTACATCGTTACAGCAAGTTTTCTATCGCGTGCGTGGGATTTTCGCAAATATTGGCGAGTAAAGGTCCGCAACGTCTCCGCTCTTACAGATGTGATTCGACTTTGTACTCACAAGCTGCGTTTAAAATGTGGTGAATAGAAAATTGAGGTCCCAGCCACATTAGCAAGGGGTAAATAACGATGTCATTTTCAATAATTCCACGAAAAGCAAAGTCAATGCATTCAAAGCAATATAAAATCAATAGACTGCCGAAGATGGGACATGCTAATGGTAGAAACCAATCTAAAGCGAATAAAAGAGCTGTTTTTAAGCGTCGGTATTTGAGGAAAATGTAGATGCAAACTGTTTCTGTAACTAGCGACGGCTGTATTTTAAAGAAAACAAAAGCACAATTAACATCATTGAATAGATAAAAACACAAATTAGAGCCATCCACAAAAATGCTTGCAATGACATAAGGGGTTTTCTTTTGTATAAACAGAACAAAATAGTGTAGCAAGCGCTGAAGAACACCTTGAGGTTAAGGTGTTTAGGGTGTCCCCTAGCACTGAGCCATATAGAAAATCGATTCTGTATATGTCTGATCAGGCGCAAGAAACGGTAATGGGAACAACCCATAGTTGTCGAAACACGTACATTTTCTGGTAAATTTCAGATGTTGTAAGCTTACGTGCAACAAAAAGCTGAAAGTGACTAGGCCTTAAGTGTGCCGACCTTTTCGCCGTTGGTTTTTTCGGGTTCTCAGTGACCTGGCCATCCGCCACAAAAACATGTTATTTAAACGATCTGTCCTGGCAATTTGTTTTGACTATATGGTGCTGCCGCCGTTAAGATCGTTTAAACGAAAGCTAAAACGGTTCGATGGATTGTATGACAATTTCACGACGATGCAATAATTGGCTCTGGACCGCAGTTCTAAAACAGGACTTATCACAATAGAGTTACGGGCAATGTTACAGAGTGAGTCAAAACAAGGCTCACAACAATAAGTCAGTGTAGAGGCAATCAAACGATTAAAAAGCATCATGTAAATATGTAATCATTCAATATAAAACAACAAATTATGGTTTCATTTATAAAACTGGTTGATCGAATTACTTGTCTAATATGAGTGTTGATATCTAGTTTCAACGTCAGCATAACCCAGAGCCCTTAATGCAATTTGAAATAGAGAAATAGAGATGAAATAGAGAGTTTTCTCATTTTGTAGTTATTAGCCGCATACACAAATACTGCACATTACGGCACTGAATATCAGTTCGTTGTGGACGTTGTCAGTCGGTGGTGCGTTGACAGTGCTATGCAGCTCTCCGTTCTCAAATGTCTCGTTGTGAAACACGCCTCCTCCGAGCCATACTACTTACTCAACGGGTCAACGTTGCTAACGGCCAACGCGGGATCTTATGGAGTCTTAATTTTGGCGGGGCTAGCCCTCTCCGCACATATCAAACAACAAGTCAAAGCGTATTCGTACTTGTAAACATGTTGTTCCGCTGTTATATTTTCGAAGAGCCTACGGTATATCTTGGTTTGTACAAATCGATTGTATTGTCCAAACTATTACACGGTTCACCCGTATAGCAATCTATATTTTTGTAAAAACATAGGTATGATCTAGCAATCTATATTTTTGTAAAAACATAGGTATGATCTAGCAATCTCTATTTTTCTAAATACATATTTATGATTGACGATGAACAAAGGATATCGTTAAAGAGACTCCACAGAGGATGCGACCTCAAAATGAACGACAGTGTATTACTGTCCTTAAGGGATCCACTAAGAAAAACAAACGGGGTTTAGCTCAACTTATGGGCGCAAGTTTGTTAGTTTTTTTTTTAAGTAAGGCCGAACAATGCAGAGACTAAATATATGTGCCTATTGCGTTACAAGAACGGAGCACATCAATAATATGATGGTTTGTTGCGTGGCTAGGGGCATTCACAACAGGACGACTGCACAGATCCCGCCTGGGACCAGGCATTCCTTACCCTTTACTACATAAATAAAAAGGATTTCTATTCTATTATATTTTTATCTATACAACATTTGGAAACCTTCTCGTCGTACTCTGTAGCATTTGTATTTTACCAGCGCAGTTTGAAGATCCGTTAACATAAAGCTTATGCGTTATCGATTCTGGAATACCGTCTTTAACATCTAAAATAAATATGCAAAATAATAGTGGGGTAAAACTTGTTCCTTAAGGAATGCCAGAGAAGCACGCACCTTAGTCACTAAAGCAACTGTTTACGCAAACGCAAAACTTCCTACAGGTAGTATAACAAGCAACGCATAATATAGAGTAGTATCAACATGCAATATTTAAGCTTTTTTTAAATTATTGTGTAAAATAATGTCTCAAACTTGAGCTTATTTTTTAACCGATGCAATATTTATTTATATTAAACGCAGTACCCTTTTATTACAAAATTAAGTCAACCCACGTAAACCACTGTCTGAGGGCAGCGAGCCTAGCACCGCGGCCGCATTTTCACGTTGCACTTCAATGGATATTCTCTGCAGCAGAAATTTTCCCGCACCTTTTCTCATCTTTGTCACTCGCCGCTCTTTTCCCAATTTCTCTCAGAAAACTTTCTGTAGATTCGCCCTCGACCCCATTGTTTCTATCGCAACTGGCTGTACTATAGAAGTTGCCTCGCGAATCTTCAGACATTTTCGCTGCTCCGCTAAATTGGCAACCGCGCCTGTTGATCTCAAGGCTTGATTCCTGTAAGATGGCGCCAGCGTGTCGCACACAAGGGCCTTTCTGGAGGACCAGGAAACCAGGGTCACCCCGTCTGGGCATAGGGCTGAGTCTGTTGCCAGTCCGGCTGGCTCTTTTCTGCAGGGCACGTTAGCGGAATGCAACGTTCTTCAAATAACTTCGTTGAGCGCGGCGTGGCGCGAATATCTTTCGCAGCTCCTAGAATAGCTAAGGCCATGTTCTCCCATCGGCAAGGGGAGCAAGCATGAAGCGCGCATACGGCCACCCCTAACCGCAGGCAAGAAACGATGCGGACTGTTGTATTGTCCAGCATCGTCCCCGACTTTTGGGCACATTGTCATCCTCATAAGACCTACCGAATACCAAAAATGAATCAGGTTAGCTGTTTTCTGAAATTTTTTTTTAAATTAAAAAATTAGCAAGCATTGACTGACGTCAGAAGTCGTTGCAGTTAAAAGGAGAATGGTTTAAAAAAAAAAGTCCCCCGAATCGAACTAGATATAAAATATAAAAGTGACAAAGCGGAAGGCGTAAATGGAGAGTCACTCATCTTAAGTCTGGCAATATCGTCTTGACTGCTTTGCTCACATAAAGAACGTTTTACATATGCCGTACGTTGCGGTTGTACGTTTGGCGGATAGTTGTACCTTAGACGGCAGTGAGGTTACATTAATCTGCCTAAAACCACCTCCTCCCGATTGGTTTTGATGTTACTGATAAAAGCGCAAAACAAATACTGCACATGACGTAGCCATCTCACTCTTAACGTCCGCAAAGACAAACGTGCAAAGCTTGGCGTCTAAAAGCATCGATTTGGACAATATCGTTGTCGAATAAGAATAAACACATCAGTCATGCTTTCTATAAAGTTTTCTGGTTAATGTGAGATCGCGTCGTCTTTTGATTGGCAGGTTAATGGCCTCTTGCCACGGGCGTGGCTTCAGATTATTGATTCAGCAAGCGCATCTCGCGGCTATCTGGAAATATCAAAAATGTTTGACACAATAAATTAAAAAATGCGAAAAACGAATTTGACTAATCGATAGGTACGTGAAAACTATAAAATCAGTCACCAAGGGGACACTGATTCATTCCGTGCTGTACGTGCGTCGTGATAGTACGTTGTCTGGTGGTTTTACCTTGCTTGTGAATCTGCAAGTTCGGTCTAACACAAATATCAGTAGCATTTGTCACAAGAAAGCTGCAAACAAACGTTTTGCTGTTCAATATAGTGTGATATAGCAACTCTACAGTATACGTTGCAATTGGCAGCGTCGTCTATAGTGTTTGCTTCTTTCGTATCATCGGTGGCTTATCTCACGTCACTTAAAAGGGCGTACCGTTGCCGTTGACCTTTCGACATGATGTATTCTTGCATTTTAACAACAGGTAAGTGCTGAAAACAGTTAAGGACGACACTTTATATTTTATGAACGGTCATAGTATACCTGAAGTGTCAATATACAAAAACCTAGGTGTTACGTTTGTTGCCAAATGAAGTATACTTCTCATATTGTCGAAGTTGTAAAATCTGGCGTCTCGGCTATGCAATCTTATTCTTAAAGCGTTTATCGGGCATGGCCCAGCAATGTACATAAAACTGTATAATACGCTTGTTGTACCAAAGTGGACATATTGTTCACACGTGTGGGCGCCGGGAGAACCGCTTCAGCGAGTGCAGGATAAATTTGTCAAACGAGATGCATGGCGCTGCAATGTAAAACGCGAGAGTCTCGTACTTCCAACCGTGAGCGAGTACGAAATGCAAGTTTACGTGAGAAACAACTAATCCGGAGTAATACATTTAGTACCTTTTTCACATTACGTCCAAATAAACTACGTAGTGGTGTGTCAATTACTCCACCGGAAGTTGCTATTGTCGAAGTTGTGAATAACGCGTTTGCATGGAGAGTTTCGCGACGTGCCTATGAGTGTAAAGACTACTATGTGATTTTAACACCCCTTTTTCAATAAAGGAGACTTTGCAATGTATTGTATAGATATCATATATATATCGCAGTATGGTAGCTGCTACACTAACGACAACACTGATTGAATCGTCGAAAATGCGCGGGTTCACTGACGCTGACTCTTATTTATTATGTCAAAAATGCGCGGGTTCAATATATATATATATATTTAATATATATATAATATATATATATATATATATATATTTTTTTTTAATATATATATCTAATATATATATATATATATATATATATATATATATATATATATATATATATATATATATATATATCTCCATATACCGTTATAAACCGCGTGTAACGCTATATATAGTACCGAACAGTGAGCACGGAAGCGGCCCTGTTGCTAACTGGCACTGTGCCATGGAATCTTAAAGCCGAGGAACGAAATAAACTCTAGGGAAGATCCGACACGAAGCAAAGACGTCGCGCGACAGGTAACACTAGAATGCTGGCAAGATCAGTGGAACAATATCCGGAGCGAATGCCCCAGGCCGCGAACAAAGGCTTTTCTCTCAGATACAAGGACATGGACTGGTCGCCCCGGAGGGGAAGCAAACTACTACATATCACAGGTGCTCACGGGACATGGAAAGTTTCGCTCCTATTTTTACCGAATTGGCAAGGCAGTAAGCCCGACAGGTCTCCACTGCAGCCAATTGGTGGACGACACACCCGAGCACACTGTCCTATTCTGCCCCGCCTGGGAGACTCAGCGCCGACTTTTGCAGAACCCTCGCGGCTGCATTTCGTCGACTTCACGTTATCTTCGTGCTCTGATCATGAGGATGACAGTTTCATTTGGTTATTGGTGCACAATCGCGACAGTTATTAGGCGTGTTTTAACCGAGAAAAAGCGGGCTAATCTCATGCGCATGTCGACGCCCTCTCTGGCTACGGGGAGCCGGCGCGAACAGTAAACCGGGCTATTACTTTCTCAGCAGTTTTAAAAAAGGGAGCTGGGGGGATCTGGGGTTAGTAGGTATGTGAGTCCTAAACTAGTCACGCAGGCTGCTAGTGGCACAGGTGCAATATGCATTCTGAGAATACAAGGTTTGCTGACAGCGATTACATTTAATTTCGCTGAATAATCACTCCACGCATTTCGGTGCGTATTACGAGGTAGATCTCCTTGCTATTGAAATAATAATTTTAAGAATTATTTCTATGTGTTCAAATTGACATCGTCATGCAAGCTTGTTCCACAATATGATTTATGTAAACATTTTTTCTTTAGCCTGTGCAATATATTCACATATACTGGAAGTCTAGCTATTTCATGTTTCTACACAAGCGTTTAAAGCGTTTACAAATACACTCATACATTCTGCTGAGTTTAAATAGCTTAAACATATTTTCTTTCTTGCATACATTTTCTTATTTGTGAAATCTGACAGCTGATATTCATATGTGACGCTACTACTTCGACCAGCTGTTTGTATCACGTCCGCCTATTATTCTGCACTAATGTCCTTAATGATGAAAGCATCGTTGTCCAGCAATTCTCCCAAATTCTCCCAAACTATTTAACTCGTATAAGAGCGACCGGATTAGCTTTTTCCGGTTCTATCTCTGCAAAATCAGCTTAACAATTATGTTATTGTCGTTCGTTGTTTACAATCTCACCGGTGCGGACGTGTTCGTGTGTGGCTCTTGGAAAGTAATTCTAATTTAGTGTAGAAATCCATAGACATTCGCGAGCTTAGCAATTTTTGAGACCAGAAGAGTCGACTAGCGTGAAACTTTGCTGCTAATTTCGGTGCGAATTAACTATACGTGCAGTGTATACCGGAACAGCCATTGTCATCATCATCATCACCTCTCAACTTCATAATCATTTGCCAGCACTCTGTGTCCATTACCACCCTTTGTTATCACCAGCACTCCACAGTCAGCTTCATCACCTTCATCGCCGTTATCGTAAGTTTCATCTCCATCTTCACCATCTTCGTCAGTTTCCTCTCCACCCTCACCTTCAACATCCTAGTCATCATCATCATCGCTGTGTTTAGCCTTTTTTCATTAGTTTCTTCATTCAGCACCATCATCATCATTGGAACAACTTCATCATCATCGTCGAAACACCATCGGCATCATGGCAAGAGAAGGAGCCACCTGAAGCACGCACGTCGCTGCACGTAGATCGTGCAGTGGCAGCGGATGAACGCATTGCTGAATCAATCAGTAATGCGGGCAGTGCAGCTTGTCATTCAAAAACGAGTTGTGGAAAGCGGGCCGCGTCAAGCCCGGTGGAAGATGCCCGCAGCAAAGGCATGCGTGTGTCGCAAGCTGAATGCTCCCCAGCGAACACGGAAGATGCCAGCGAAACAAATGAGCAGAAATCCGATATATCCGACGAGGCGCACGTCAGCGAAGACACTGAGGGCTGGAACGTCGTTGGGGCGGGTGGAAAAGTCATTAGAAAGGACGCAACTCCAAAGGTTAAAACGAACGAGCGGCCTGAGGCGATTATTTTTGCCGCTGATAATAATTTGCTGGAGACAAATTTTAACGCGGTTTGCGCTGATGTCGCTAGACACCTTAACGGAAAAGTTGAGGAACCTCGTTTCACACGAGCCGGTGAACTCGTTATCGTCGCAGAAGAAGCAGAAGACAGAGCGACTTTGCTAAGTCTAACCTCGGTCGGAGGTATCCCGGTTCAGTCTAGAGTGAGCGGCCAAAGATCAACAGTAAAGGGGAAAATCTGCGGTGTGCATCCGTCACTCAGCGACGCAACTATTGTTAACGCTTTGGAGTCACTAGGTGTCACTGAGGCCTTCCGAGTCGGAGCTAAGAACGTCCGAACCGGTATAGTTACGGCCACTGACCAAGTAATTCTAACCTTTTCTGGAATTGATTTCCCGACGGAAGTTCGCCTGGGCCTAAAAACACACGGGGTAATGCTCTATAGGGAGCCGCACCAATGTTACCGGTGCTACAGCTTAGACCACATCAAGCCGGACTGCCCCTGGACGGCTCCTCGTTGCCGCCGCTGTGGTTCCACGAACCATATTCGGAAAGATTGCAACCAAGCGGCAAAATGCTGCTTGTGTAAAGCAAACCATGAAGCCACTTACGGAAGTTGCCCGCACCGACTTCGCCGTATGGAGCAGCTGAAAAGGTCAGCAATACGAGTCATACAGAAAAAACCCGATGCCGTATTAGTTAAGATCTGCGCACCTGTTGCCGATATTCAACCATCATCGTCATTTTCGAAACGGTCTTTCTCGGCTGTGGTCCAGAACGGGGTAAAGGTACCTGCGGCGCCTCCCAAGGCCCAGCCCGCTGCTTCTACGGTGATCAAAGAGCAAAAAGAGATTACCAATGACGTACTTCAAACTAACAACATTGAAAAGGTGGTGCATTGTGTCACGGAAAAGATACTACCAATTATAATCGACGCCATAGTTGCGCAAATTGGAATGGCAATTCAAAAAGCTTTTTCGAATGCTCTTCCCAGCTTGTCCGTTCAAGCGGCGCCGTCTATAATCCCTGGCGGCTCCCCTGACATGGCTTCGGACGGTTTTCGCGGGCAGCTAGAACTGGCTCTCCGCACAGCGCTCAATTCGAGTATAGCGGAGCTACCTCATCGGGCAGCTCCACAACACACGACTTCTATTGTGACGCCGTCACTGCTGGCATCGTCACCGGTGATGAGCACTGGCGGAGGAGCAGCTAGTGTCAATACGGGGTCCTCTACTCGCGATCCCAATGACGAATAGACAACAGGACATTCGTCAGTGGGCGACGCGGATGACGCAGAACAACACCACGGCGCCATCAACCTCGGCGTCGACAGTACGATCTCCGGCGCCGATCTCACCATCAACTGCCCTCACTCGCACTGTTCAACGACTGTCCGCTGTCCGTCAAAACCTTAAGATGCTCTCGATAGTTCCGCGTGGTGTCAGGCCCACAGTCGCAGCCGAACTGACCAACACGATCAAGTCGATTTGCACAACAAATGACCTGTATTCGTGGTCCCGTCTGGCTCACTTCGCAACAACTGTTCTCACTATACCTCGGCAAAAAATAAAAGGAAGCTCATTGTGTTCACTTGTTCGGGACAACCTCAGTCGATTTAGGAGCCGTTCCCCCCTTGATGCCACCATCATTGCCAACAAGTGCGCGGCGCCGAAGACTAGCAGAAACGATAATAGGCAAAGAGCCCGGGAGGTACAGGCAAAGCTGGCTCAGGGGGATGTTTCTGCAGCAGCACGCATTCTTATCTCAACGGATTTAATGGCTTCACAAGACTCCAACACGCATCGCACACTTAGCGAAAAACATCCGGATATGCCGGAAACATCGGCTTTTCCGCCACCGCCCAGAGACGTTCCAGCAGCCGACCAAATCAACATCACCCCCTTGAAGTCAGAGCAGCAATCCAGAGTTTCCCAAACAGCTCAAGCGGAGGCTTTGACGGCCTCAAGCCTAGACACCTTAAAGACCTCATTGGAAAAGGCGCTCAGATCTGCCCTCTCCTCCTTGCTCTGACGGATTTCTGCAACCTTGTCGTGAATGGCCGCCTACCAGGGTTCGCACTTAGTAATTTCTATGGAGCCAACCTTATAGCCTTAAAAAGGACGGTGGTCTCCGCCCAATAGCAGTCGGAAATACCCTGCGGCGGCTGGCGGGTAAAGTGCTAATCCGCAAATTAACGGCGCAGATTGTCGAAAAAATTGCTCCCGTGCAACTGGGTTGTGGAGTTAAAGGAGGTTGCGAGGCTGCGGTCCACGCTGCGAGAGCCTTTGTAAATATCAACTCGGAATCAAATAAGGTTTTGATAAAACTTGATTTTAAAAATGCCTTTAATTCCCTCAGAAGAGATGCGATTCTCGACACTGTCAGATCAGATTTTCCAGCAATTTATCCCGCGGTCTATCAGATGTACAGAAGTCCATCCAATCTCTTTTGGGGGAAAGAGATAATACTATCCAAATGTGGGGTACAGCAAGGAGACCCTTGTGGCCCGGCTCTCTTCTGCCTGACAATTAGAGTCGGAATTTAAGCCATGGTTCTTAGACGATGGAACGATTGGCGGTACTCTTGATTCCGCGCTTAGTGATGTGAAAAAGGTAATCGATTTTGGTGTCACCTCTGGACTGCAACTTAACGCGTCAAAGTGTGAGCTGCTCATTTTATCATCCGACAACGCTTTTCGTGACGAGTGCTTGCGCCGGGTGCAGAACCTGCTTCCTGACATCAAGCTATGCACCGATGAAGACATCGAGCTTCTTGGAGCTCCCCTCACAATGGCCTCAGCAAAACTTGCCCTGAACAGGAAGTGCGAGCTTATGGATCTCTGGTGTTCTAGGTTAGGATCCCTGGATGCGCATCCAGCACTATACTTAATGCGAACTAGTCTTTCGACACCAAGACTTATTTATATTCTCCGTTGCACGGACACGTCTGCCCAGAGAGACATTTTTAAACAATTTGACGAGAAGTTACGACAATGCGTGAAACAGGTGTTAAATTTGAATTTGGATGGAGTAAGTTGGGACCAGGCCTCCCTTCCTACCTCAGCCGGAGGTCTGGGAATCCGTCGTGCAACGGATTTAGCCCAAACCGCATTCTTGGGCTCAATCACTACGTTGCACGAGCTGATTGTATCTATATCTCCTCCGAACGCCAAGCCATTCCTAGAACGGCTTATGGAGTCCAAGAAGGAGGAATTCGCCGCCCGCCACCGCGTGGTGCTTGATGACGCACGTCAGTCTACCTTGGACGCTTTCGTAGTCAAAGCTATTCAGAAGAAAATCCTGGACAATACTGTCGATACACTTGGCAAAGCACGCCTTCTAGCAGCCTTCAATGAATCAAGCGCCAAATGGCTACAAGCCATTCCCTCGCCGCAGCTGGGGACGATGCTGGACAATACAACACTCCGCATCGTTTCTGGCCTGCGGCTAGGGGTGGCCGTTTGCGCGCCTCATGCTTGCTCCCTTTGCGACACACCGGTGTCGCCGAGGGGAGAGCATGGCCTCAGCTGTTTTAGAAGCTGCGGAAGACACTCGCGCCACGCCGCTCTTAACGAAGTTATTTCAAAGGCGCTGCAGTCCGCTAACGTGCCCTGCAGAAAAGAGCCAGTCGGACTGGCAACGGACTCAGCCTTACGGCCAGACGGGATGACCCTGGTTCCCTGGTCCTCCGGAAAGGCCCTTGTGTGGGACGCAACCGTGTGGAACACACTGGCGCCATCTTACAGGGATCGAGCCTCAAGATCAGCAGGCGCTGTTGCCAATTTAGCGGAGCAGCGAAAAAGTTGAAGTATCGCGAGTTGGAGGCAACCTTTATAGTACAGCCAGTTGCGATAGAAACAATGGGGGTCATGGGCGAATCTACATAAGTTTCCTGAGAGAAATTGGGAAAAGAGCGGCAAGTGAGAAGGATGAAAAAAGGGCGGGAGAATTTCTGCTGCAGAGAATATCCATTGAAGTGCAACGTGGAATTGCGGCCGCGGTGCTAGGCTCGCTGCCCTCAGGCAGTGGTTTACTGGGGTTGACCTAATTTTGTAATACAAGTGTACTGCGTATAATACAAATAAATAAACTGAGGTGTTTTTATAGGGCAACGCTACGCAAAGCCCAAAGAGTGGCTGCTCTGCGTATCACGATGGCCTATAGAACAGTCAGCACAGCGGCCGTCCTTGTTCTGGCCAGCACAGTCCCCTGGGACCTGAAAGCAAATGAACGACGCCGCTTGTGGGAAGACCCGGAAAAGGAAAAGGCGGAGGAAAGGAATATCACCCTTGACATTTGGCAGGTCGAATGGGACTCCATTCAGGACGGAGTGTCCGGGTACCGGGTAAGGAGTCTGATCCCGGATAGTAGGGCCTGGATGTACCGGCCAGGTGGCGAGTTGACGTTCTACATCACCCAGGTCGTTACAGGACACAGTGATTTCCAGTCATACTTGTTCAGAACTGGAAAATCACATCTCCATTCTGCAAGAACTGCCAAAGCGAATCAGAACATACAATCTTGTGGTGCCCGGAATGGGCCGCTCAGCGTGCGGGTCTACCTAGGGCTGACGACGGCACTCTTAGAACGATCATACAGCCATTGATTAAGTCACGCGACGACTGGACCAGCATTGCTTGAATTATGGAAAACATCCTGCGCGCCAAGGACATGACTGGTTTTTAGTGGGTTGGAGCCTCACACTACCGGCCCACACTTGCAGACGAGTTTCCTGCGGTGGTGCCCGCGTGTACGTACATACACAGCATTCTCCAGTTAGTTCTAAAAAAAAGCTTAGCCGAATAGTTGAAAAAAAATATACCTTACACATCTCAATGTCCTTATTATTATTATTTGCATCAAACTATAAGCGAGATTAGGTGATGATTCCGAACTGTTAGCAACCCTGTTACAATTGTGCGATTGATACAGAGTCAAGTCGCCTTGTACACAATTTGTGAACCTGGTGTACCAAAAGTATCCAGCTTGATAATGGTCGGGCGCGTCCGTGGTAAAGATATGACACTTACAACTTAGGCGGCAGTTAATTAGGAGCAGACCGGCAGATTGGATAAGACAGTCCTTCGAACAGCGGCCCTACTATAGATCACGAAATAATCTTAAAAAACCGTCAACGAAACCTGCCAAGAAGGATAGATATTTGCGGAAAAAATCCAACCGCGAGCGTACATAGCAAGTTCGTTGTAGTCGTAATAGATCACAAGGGAAAAGA
Organism: Dermanyssus gallinae; assembly: GCA_003439945.1. Taxonomy (NCBI): domain Eukaryota; kingdom Metazoa; phylum Arthropoda; class Arachnida; order Mesostigmata; family Dermanyssidae; genus Dermanyssus; species Dermanyssus gallinae. The sequence continues at coordinate 34,415 of QVRM01005329.1, forward strand.
GCCAGTGCCGACTGGTGCCGAAGACCACGGCAAAATGCATCCCTATGATGCTTCACATTCTGGCATTTTGAGCGGTCGGTAGAGTGAAACGGGGTACATTTGCAAACGCCGCAAACGTTTTGGCGAAAATCGCATGCCAACGGCCTTGGGTGGTGGACGGGTTAAACCGATGACCGAGAAGGTTTTATAGCAGTGCTCCGGCAGGAAAGTGGTGACGCTTACTAAATAATGGTCGAGCTCACTACACATATACCTATGAATGTCGCACCGCACCATACCATACCGTAAGAGCATCGCAAACTAAAGGATTGCACGGGGAAAAAGTGGGAAAGGTGTAATAATATTAAGTCACCAAACAATTAAGTAGTCATAGATGAAGAGCTCGGAAACTACGAGATATTGTGACTCCACAGCAAAAGAGACAGAGACAATACGCCGACCAGAGTTCAACAGAAATTGGGAGAAGGCTCTAAGCTACCGGATCGATGACGACCACAAAGAAACACATTTGTAACCACAACAATAAAAGCGGAGCTTCTGAATAAAGGAAGCAACCTGCTGTCGCGGAACAAGTATACATGAATAACAGTCAAAACAAGGCAGATGAGTGTACTGAACAAAAGGACAAATAAAAAACAATGACAAACAATGACAAAACAAGAAGTGCGTGAAGCAAAGACAATAAAGCGTGACAGATATTTCTAAAAGTGCTGGAGCCTGTAGTCATTGTAATTATGTAGCAGGTTAAGCCACAGCCGAGAAGATAAAGGTAAAATAAAAAGGTATTTACGCAATTTCGGAAGCTCAGTACAGGGTTGCATCTAAATATTTAAAGAAAAGGTTATCACCGTCGAAATCGTCATCTACATACGCGAACAAAAACTACACTTCTCTGAGCTGTGCTTCGGCGCTGCGGCGAGTTGAACCAGTAGTCAACCAGCGACGGATCTTGCCGTAGACATACAGGCAGGTGGGCATAAGAATAATGCATTCAAAGTTCTATATATATATATATATACATATACATATAAGCGTTAAAGGTCATATATGTATATAAACACTTAACGTCATACATGTATAGTTAAGCATTTAAAATTAAAAAATGGAAAATATTCATAGTAATCGTTAAACGCTGTCACACACTGCATACGTTTACTGGGAAAGTATTATCTGTAAAAAGCCTAAACTACGTGTCTATGAACTAAACTCTAGTTATTACTTCTGAAGATAAAATTCCCATTTTAACTAGGCATCGGAGGCATAGGAGTTAAATTTGAATAATCCCTTTAAACGCGTTTAATTTCCTTTCGCTTGCTACCGTCAGGGTATCGTTTCCACATGATTAATCAATGTCAAACAAAGTGTCTTGCTTAATCGCACATATAGTTTGTTCTTTCGACTAAAATTGTAGAACAAGGGTTGAGAATGACACCGACGAAGATGAGAAGAATTGGGAAGAGCAAAGGCGTGTTTCCTCATTCCTGATCCAACTTAGCACGTCGTCGTGTCCGAGTAGCCTGTAGTAGCACGCCCCGTTAAGCTTTTTTTGTTAGCGGAAAACAAGCTACACTTCCCTCGACTCCTTTCAGGTGTTGAGGGTTTCGTAATATGCGAGCCTCGAAAAGATCTGCAATTTTCCTCTTCGAACGTAATTTTGTATATTCTTACTACGAGAAGCTACCCCGACTGATGCGTTCATAAAAAAGAATATTTCCATGTATGCTGTGAATCATTTTGATATATATATATATATATATATATATATATATATATATATATACACACAGATATACAAAAACGAATATTGATTTGTTCTTGCAAAGTGTTTTGTTCTCTTCAAAATAGCTCCCGCCCACTGCAGTGCTTCTAACAAGTATAATGGGTTGGATGATAATGCGCTTCTTTTTATTGAGACATCTGTGCTCTCCGTTTGTTGTGCGATCATGGCCGATTATAATCCACTCCGGTCTTCACCTTGTCTAAATTGAAAACTATAAAGATGAATTAAGAGTGGCCGGTCCAGGTATTGAAACCACGACCTCCCGGATGCAAAGCAATGGCTTTGCCACTAAGCCACCTTGCTCGGTAAGAGAGGTGTAGGTAAGGAACGCATTGGCGTCTTGCAGTATGTGAGTTATATCCACAACTGAAGACTCACCTTCGTCGCGTTTCTACAATTGTCATATTTGCCACGAATGCTAGCCCGTGTAATGTTCGATACAAAGGGTACAATTGAAGACTCTGGTGTTTGTCGCAATTCAGGCGGCATCTATCCGTTGCAGTAGAAATATCAATTCAACTGCAATCTGCATATAGTGAGCGACCGCGTCTAAGTCGCAATCTGGTTCACTTGGTGGCGCTTGGTCAAAGCGAACAAACCCAAAATACGCGCCATGGTACAAGCAGCAGTGCGCTCTTTGCAAACAATATATATTCCAAACATTCATCCTAAAAAAATTCGCCCGGCAAGTATGTTTTTTAACATTAAAAACCTTCACTACTAGTATGAAAGAGTTGTAAGAACGAAAATCATGCAACATTTTCCTTCAAGCCCAAGAACAACCTCATAAGTGATTGCGTGTAGACAGACGCGTTACTGCGTGTCCTAGTCCACATAGAATATTAGATGTTCTTTTCTGTCAAATGTGTGTCATTATCATAACCGTTCTAGGTGTGCTTCTGTGGTAATGTCAGTATGAGACGAGCATATCACTGAAGCCCGTCAAGTTTATAACAGAGCTTTTGATGCAGATTCGTTGCTTCTTTATTATCTGCTCCTTAAAAATATAATATAGGAACTGCGTTTAGTTCACTTTGTTGAACCAAGCTCTAACAATAAATGCCACCACAGATTGGTGCGAAATTCGGTCAATGTGATGAAATTGGTCTGCCGGTCATATGTTTGGTACCAAAATTATCGCATGCCCCTCAGTATGTTTAGCGCGTGAGTTAGATTTAAGGAAAAGGTCTTAAGGTTATGATTTTGAGGTATAGAACGTAAAACCTTATAATGGAATTTAAATTTTCTTTTCTAGACGATTAAATTACATCTTCTAGCCGGCGTCGTACACTTTTCAGAGGAAGCACACTTTTTTCACGAATGTGGCAATGTGCTTAGTTTCTGGAGAACTGGTCGTATCGTGATCGCACATTTTGTGCTCCTCTGTGTCGGGCCATGCAATACCAGTGTCACTGATTTTCATAATTTCACTCGTACTTCAAGACAAGACTTCTTCAAGACCGCGTGTCACTGGAAATCAAATTGGCTTTAACGAGCTCTACAATTCCCCATATTGGTTCACATGTTTTTAGAACTCAGCTGAGAATGACTAGATATGACATAAACAACTCGTAATTTCTGGAAACAGACAAACATGATAGCTATAGAATTACAAACATTTTAAGGAGTTTTATTTTAATTTCAAGGCTATCCTTCGTAGCCTACGGGCTTGGATTTAAGGGGGCTTTGCGATAATATCTTTATATCGTAACCGCCAAAGACACGGTGACGTCATCGTTTGCAATTAATGATAAGGGGCATCCGCTTCTATCTTTAGTTATCTCCCCTTGCCGACTCGACTGATACAGGCTGGCAAATTGGCTGTGTTAATACGTTGTTCGTTAGTTACAGCAGTGGCTTTACTCAGCCAGGTTTCCTTCTTGCCTGTTAAGAGATGACAACGCTGATGAGTCTGTTCTGTAGACTGCTCGATACAACTGCCCTGATCGATTCAAAACCGCCGTTACAATTGCAGACAATGTTGTCATTCCTGAGCAGCCATATCGCACGGCTACGCGAGGTGCACCAAATGTCTGATGACAAGACAACAAAAAAAACTTTAATGACCTCTCGAAGCACCACGCATTGCTCTGGGGTGGCGTTTTGTTTTGGGTCTAGCTGTCCAAACTCACCGGGCCAGCAAGATTCCTCGGAGCTTCGAAAGCGCACACTCGCACCGCTTAGCGCCCAACCGCAATAAAACAACGTTTTTTATCCACTAATACTCAATATAAGTAGACGATGACCGGAGGTTATGTTGTGTTCCTATCACGCGCAGCTACAGCCGGTGATACTCCAATTGCTTAATTGATGGATTCTTATTTACTATACTACTACGCTTGGTAGGTATATTAACTTAATCGTCAGCCTTTTATATCCGAGGCACTTATGTCACATGTCCACCATCAGGGGCGTTTAGAGCGGATTTTTTATATACATTTGTATATACATGCATATTGTGTAGGTCAATTTTTCTCAAGAGAGAGCCCTATTTAGCTTGGTATGACGCTGATCGACATATATCAATCAGTTTATATATATATATATATATATATATATATATATATATATATATATATATATATATATATATATATATATAAACAGACATTATATGTAGAAAAACGTCGAAGCAACGGAATGCGTTCAAGAACAACGCATAGACCTTCTCCCTTTTCTTACAGATCATTGAGTCAACTCAGCATACCAAATTGTCGATTTCCTAATTGAGCCATGTTCCGTCTTACTTGGATGATGAAGAGCTCACGTCAAAGAATTGATAAGGCTTCAAAGAATCGTTTATGCGGGCATATATCATTGCTAGAGAGAGCATAAGGAAAACCTGGGGGTCCAACAGCATATACTCTACAACGCTGCTCGATGAAGCTGCGTTGTAGAAACGGCCTAGTCTATAGTCTGCTATAGTGGGCGACCTTCACTCATAGGGAAGACTTTTCACTGGAGTGGACTAAAATTATTTCGGAGACCGTGAAAGTGTATAAAAAGGCGATAAAAGGGAAAAATAGATATAATGATAGTGCCAGAGACACATTTATGTAAGGGAGAAGTGCCACCGGGGTTTCGTGGATACAAGTAGTATGGGCCGAATAAATAAATGTGGTAGAAGAAAATGGGTTTGAAGAAGCGAGTATCTTTGTTAAAAGGCATAATAAGTAAGGAAATTACAAAATTTAAAATGGAAGATTGAGTGGCGGTTGATATTGAATGGCTTAACGGGGTTACTAGAATTATTCAGTGAATATTTCAATCATTCATTTATTAATCACCTTTGTTAGGTATATAGTCAAATATTATACATAAAAACACGGTCACTAAGCCAGCCTGGCCAGTGATTCAACTCTGGGGCACTCCCCCGCATGATATCTCCCACAAGCTCTCCCACACCTGTTACAGATACATTCTCCTGTCGGCTCATGGTACCCTTGAGTATTACAGAGAACATGGTGGAAGCCATGCACTGCATAGCGTACTAACACACTTCGGTTGGTGCGATGCGGTCCCTTCCACGCATTGTTTGTCATTGCACCCGTACTAAAGAAGTCGGGGTCCACGTCTGACGATCTCACCTCCCACTGACAGATAAAGTCCCTGTAGGCCTGTGTTTCCGGCAACCGGAACTGGCGTTGCAGGTCCTCTATGAAAAGCGGGCTACCGGCGAGTAAATAGACCAGACGATTGCGGCATGACGTGTGGAGGCCGAGCACTCGCTTGAGAAAGGCGGGTTTCACTCGATCAAGCCTCGCGAGCTGGGCCACGCCCAAGTTCTCCCAAATGAGCTGTATGCCGTAGGATGCCGTGGGCGCGATCTTAAGGTTGAAAAGTTTTAGCGCCGCGTTAAGGGAGAGAAGCGTGGGTTTCTCAATTCCGACGCCTGCTACGAGGGCTTTTCTGACCCTCTCGGCGATGTGCTCCGTAAACGACGTACCGGAGGTCGGGAGAGAGAGGCCAAGATACGGAAAGTTGTTGACATACTCCAGTGGTGTGGAGTACAATCGTAGCTCATCGCTGGTTGCAAGTCGACCAGCTTTACGGAACTTCATGGCTTTGGTCTTGCCGATGTTGATCTCGAGTCCTACATCCGCCACGTACTGCTCGAGCCTTGCTAGGCTCTGCTGCACCTCGAATCGGCTTGTTCCATATATCGCGAGATCGTCTGCGTATAGCAGAATGTCCGAGCGGACGGACTCTCGAGTGCCCACGATGCGTCGCGGAAGATCGTTGAGCAGGATGGAAAACAGCAGCGGGCTTAAATTGTTTCCCTGCGCGACTCCCGTCGTTTGCACAAAGGGGCACAACTTAGCCACCCCATCCTGTATGGTGATCGGGTTTTCCTGCAGGATTGCCCCGATGAGCTGGAGGATGTTGGCAGGCACGCCCGCTTCAGCCAACTTGAAGATAATCTTGTCTCTGGGAGCTCCATCAAAGGCCGAGCGGAAATCCACAAAGACGGCGTACAGGAATTGCTTGGCGTGCCTAGACTGCATCACTCCCCGAACTCTGGCCAGCACAATCTCACACGCAGTCAGTGTGGACCTGCCTGCGCGAAAGCCGTGCTGCTTTTTCGGGATGGCGCCGAGAGCCTCGAGGAAGTGAGACAGGCGGGCGGTGAGGATGGCAGAGAGTAGCTTGTAGCAGCAGCTCTTTTTGGCGATCCCACGCCACGAGCTGGGCACTCTGGGGTTGCCCTTTCCCTTCGGGATGACTGCTAGATGAGCACTCTGCCAGTCGCTGGGGAGGCGACCTTCGCGCAGACTAGCGTTGAAAAGGGCGGTCCAGCAAGGAGCAAGTACCATGGCCTCCTTGAGGTGCTCATTACGGACTTGGTCGGGACCGGCGGCCTTGTTGAGACAGAGTCGTACTAGAATTATAGGGGTGTATATGTAATAAGGCGCTAAATAATAAATGATTGGGAAGTACAATAGAACATTGTACAGAGCGTTAACAGAGGTGGTTGCAAGTAGCGAAGGGGCGGGAGCTATATGGATCGGAGACATGAACGCCCATATTCACCAGTTAGACTGGGAGGAGAATATAAAACGGCAAATCCTAATAAAATGAGTATCATCGACAGGGCTGAATATACTAAATTTAGATAATGTAGTGATTGGAAATTCTACTTATAATCAGGGGAATAAGAAGTCATGTGTAGAGTATATTATGGTTAAAGAAAAAATACGGGAATGGGTAGAAGAGATGATTATAGATAAATGAAAGGAATGGAATATTGGCAGTGATCATAACTGGGTAAATGTTACGGGGCGGGGAATAGCGTCTAATAAGTTAAAATTAAACAAAAGGGGACAGATAAACAGATGTGAATACATTAAATAGATTAAATTACCAGGGGAAGGGTATCGCGGACTCCCATAAATACAAATGTGCAACGGTGGGGCTCGAACCCCCGCACCTATGTGTCTCCTTCGGTCGCGAGGCGCAGACGCATCCTACCACGCCACCGGGCTCGACTGGCGCCAGGACAGATAGGACTCAGTAGTAAACATTGGGCAGCGGGCTGTTAGCGGATGCGAGATCAGGTCAGGTCTGTTCGACACGAGAGTGCAGCGGATCTTCTACGAGGAGTTAAAAAACAGTGTGTCGGATATGCGACAAATAAGAGGGAACAGTGCATGAGCTGGTTAGAAAGTTTGAACGTTTGGGAGGGACTAGGGAAGAAGTAGAAAGGAGGCGTTAGGATTTGGCAAGGATGCAGAAAAGAACAGGTCGAAATTACAAAACAGAGGCTAGCCCGATGGAAGGCCGAACACATAACGGGAAAAACGGAGGGGGGTAAATTATAGGTAATTAATAGCCGTAGCGTTATGTGCCCCTGATATAAAAAGTGATATGTGCGCACACACTTATCAAGCGAATAAATCAATCAATCAATCTATCATAGGAGCAAAGTTGAACTGTAGATATGCCCAAAGTATATTTTTTCTTAGCATATGCGTATCAATAATACCAAAAAAATTTACACCCAATAACAGAAATCACGCTTGACGGGGTATAAGGGTCGATTACAACTATTTATGCCCCTTCACAAAGGGAGGGGCGTAACGTATTCGGCCTTGTATAACAACGGATGTGGTTTTAGGCTTTGTAGTGCTAAGTTAAGAACTTATCACTGCTAACAAAAAGCCACTAAGGATTAGGAAAAATTGGCGCCCAAATGTAGAATGTAGCTATTAAAAATATATAAGCCGGGAAAACATTTCACCAAAAAATACAAGGCAAAAACATGAACTTGTTAAACCGCAGATTAGGCATTCGAGGTTGAAAACGACGTGGGACACCAAATGTTCACTTGTACAGCGCAAATTCGCTTCTATCACCGGAAAAAATGATTACGACGGTTAAAAAACTAGCAAAGTAATGTCTGAGACCACTGGTCCATCAACTGTTGGAGTTGCAAAAACAAAGCTTTTTGGAACTTTTACATGGATCACACCACAAAAAAAGGAAGAGCCATGCCACCTATTTCCTTTTTAAGCTGACTCTCAGCCAACATTTAACGTCCACGGAATCGATTTTTCACTGCTTCGTAAGACAGACCCTATACAGAAAAAACTAACCGGGACTCACTGCTTATTAGATGGTGTTTAATCTCCATTGCTGCGTCTGGTCTATAGCCAACCCCCAACACACCAAGACTAGTCTAGCTGCGAACATGATATCCGGCGCAAGCCCTTAGGGAACATACTTACCTTGTCAGAGTACCTCTAGGAGATATGCAAGGTGACAAGGCGTCATCAAGAACAAAGACGTAGCTCGGACCGACTGTGTTTTGGTTGGTTGAAAAGGGAAACAATGGGAAAAAGGGTTGCGGTTAGGTGTCCACGTGGATGCTTATCCACACGTATGGACCGTCTACTTCCTAAGGGAAATATTTTCCACGTACTTGTTTGGCGCCGTATTATGTCGTTTGGCCCCACACAAGTCGACGGCAACATCCATTGGCTCATATTCTTGCTGCCTTTCGTTTTGGGTATTTGCACGCTGTTAGATAATAATATCTGGTCAAATCCCCAAAAACAGCAAACATATTAGGCTCGAGATGCGATAACTTTCTGTGCGTACCGTGTGCATCTGCCGTGAGCACGCTAAATGCCAACAAGCCATTTGTCTAGACTTAGGAGCTGAATTGAATTTGCGGGCCGTGTAACAGTGGCTATCAACATCCAACTAAGTAGAGGTCTTACGCGGTCTACGTAATGTTGTACTGTTAAGTCCGCGAGATCTCCTAGTGTGCCAATATAAGTGTAGTTTAGAAAAGAAGTCCAAAGGGAGACTACTGTTCTACGAGAGAACGATAAAAGCGTTCGAATACGACTGACTTCGCAATTGAGCGAAAAGAATCCTCCGACGCAAACTAATGATTATCGTCACATTACGTAATACCGGCAGCGCCCCAAACATAGTTTTATTTTCTTACACGAGTTTCGTTATTTCTCGATACTACTACGAGAGCGTGCATCACTGTCCGCTGCGATTCGTAAAAAATATGCACATCTCTTAGCGCAGTTTCTACCTTGCATATTCCTACCAAAGCGAATTTGTTAAACTAGAGACTGCCAGTCTTAGTGACTTCAGTTGTGTGACAATCCCGACTTACTTCTTTAACAGTATGCTTTGCAAAGACGTTGAAGATTTGTTTACACTCTTATCTCGTAGTTCTAACGGAATATTATAATGATATTCTATATTTATTTTTCTATATTCTCAATATATATATATATATATATATATATATATATAGGTTAAATAAATTAATATTAGAAATAATGGGTGGAAAAATGCGAATTCTGGAATTAATTAATTAAATTAACGAATATAATGCACACACAGCTAACGGGACATGCAAGGTATGATATAAAACTTACAGCTTTGTTTAACAAGTTTAAGTGTTTTTTTTGGATAAGTTAATTTCACGTTTCACGTAATGCACCTTTTTTTCGGTACGTCATGTGATGTACGTATGCACAAGATTCGCTTTCATTGCAAGTAGACATGGAACTGTACATTTATATACAAGTATTTAAAGCCATTTTGTCGTAACGCTAAATAGAATGGCGAATTATTGACCTTTTCAGAAAGAAAAAAAATACGTAGGGATGTTGATCAGTCAAAATGTTTGTTTTTACCACATACCTCGAGTTTGCACTAACCAAATTTAGAGCCGAACCTTAATACAAGCAAACATAAGCCATAGGGATTTCGGGGCGTTGACTTACTAACCGGATTACGGTTTTTTGCGTTAGGTCACAGATCAGCTAAGAGAAACAACATCATTGGTAGATAAAGAAATAGACAGAGTGCATGTTTTTAGGCAAGTTTTTTATATGTAGAGATACGGTAGTTACAAGCCATGCGTCATTGAAGTCGGACTGAACCTTGGAATGAGAATAGCAACTCAAACAAAATTCGAATTCGTGTTGCGTGAACAGAGCCGTTACGAAGATAATGAAGGCAACTTTTGATCGTGAAAAGGTGATTTTCATGTACAGTCGTCGTACAGCGGTTACTGAGATGGCTCGACGCTTTGAAATTAGTCAAACAAGTTCGCAGATGCAGCAGGCCTTGGGACATTTTGGGGACCGTCCCCTATCCGGTCGACCAAGATTCGTTAGAACACCACAAGTCGATCGTCGTTTGTGAACGTAGACAAGCGGCTAGAAACCCGACGGCGTCTCAACTTTAACTCGCTCATAACGTGGGTGTGAACGACAGAGCAATGAGAATAATGGTACGACATCGGCGTTTGATAAAAAGCGGCTGCGTTTATGCTAAATAGCTTTTACTCTGGTCGGCATCGCAGAGGTGTAATGATCTGATGAGTCAAATTTAGATATGCAGCAAACCGTAAATCGTCAGAATGGTAGAGTGCTTGCTCACAGTCTGGAAGAAGCAGATAAGCATAGTAGAATGGTCATGTCCGGTCTCAATCGAAGAGCAACCGAACGCTAACTAAATAAGACACGCTGGTTGATGACATTATGCAACAAAATTGAGAACAGAGTATATATATATATATATATATATATATATATATATATTGTGTTTGCAGATTTCATTGTGGTTCTTTATCTTTACATTACATCTATTATACTAGGTAAGAGCAGAATTTCGATAAATTGTCGAGCGATCCAAGATTACTTTACAGGTAGATCGGTTGAGGAACGCACACGATGAATTCGTATAACCTTTAAAACACCTACGTTATCTGCGGCTTATCTTCAGGGCACGCGTAAATCGTGTACCATTTGAAACAAGTGCTTACACAGGTGCAAAAATGTATTGCCATGCTTTTTACAGATAATCTGTCACAATTTGTTTTAAGGTCATCATTTTGTTTTAAAATATTTATTTATCCCGATAGTCCGATATGGCGTCATCCACCGTCTCCAGTGAGGAACGCCCAGCCACGGTTTAAGCACCGATTGAGCTGATAAACTCGTTCAGTGCGTCTATCACTTCCTGAGCCTTCCCGAGCTCTTGGCCATTGACTAGCAGATGCTTGGGTATCGTGGCCTTTCTTTTACCACGGCCGCAGATTTCACCAAAAAACGACGTTTTGCAGACCAATTACTGACAGCTACAAACCATTTGCGTGCAAAGTAGGCGTCCCTTGTCTCGCGGATCCTCTTCCTATAATTTGCCTGCCACCGTCTCCCTTACGGTCCATTTGTAAAGCCACCGAGGACCGGGCGCGCAGTCAGTTACTAAAATGAACCAAGCTGAACGTCCTCTCAAATAAGGTTATGTTGTGCTGTTGTTGGGATATCAGCGACCTTGTCCACGTCTGAGAAAAACGAACTAGCAACGCAAATTTGGCCGCCAATAACACCGACGATTTTAATAATATTTGATCCGAATGCGCACCTTAAGACTGCTTCTGATGTTCTATTCCGATCTCTCCAAAACTTTTGACTGAAAAAAAAGCTCCAGTCTTTTGAGGACGTCCAAAATTAAGTACAACATTGTTCGTCTCTAGAACGCAAAACGTTTACAAAATGGAAAAAATGGTCGATTATTCGCAATATTTCATTAAAAGGGATGCAGGCTATATTCATTACTAAGTAAACCTACACGTTCTTGTAAAATCGGGTTTTTGCTTCAGGCAAAAAGCGACAAAAACGTTTGCATAAATCCAGTATGATATAAATAGTATAGAGTAAAACTATTCTATGTAAAATGGACAAGATATCCTTGATACTCCACTCACAACCCGGTAATACCTTTCCGCAGGTGTCTCACATTTCATGCCTAGGCAACGCTTAAAACATCGGGCCAATAGCGTTTTTTGTTTATATTCTTATGGACGTTCTTGCTATGTTTTATTTGAAAATCATCACTTATGTGTTATAACTTATATCATCACTTTAATCATCACTTATGTTTCTATTAATTGTCACTTGTATGTCTTAACTTATGTCATTATCACGAATCAATAATAAAAATCGATGTTTGTCGAAATAAACAAAAACGATATTAAAACAGGTATTCAAAAATGCGCGCAAATAGCGCATATCTGTTAGTATTGTCTAATGTAATGAATTGGAAACAATTAACGCATTCCGGGATATGGTCAACGAGCGTGATTTTTATCAGCTAAATGCACGTAACGTAATGTGATTATGGCAATTGAATTTAGATTGTTGCCAAAAACGCGCAATGTTAAAAATGTAAAAATGAACTTAACGCTTGAGTTAAGCTTAGCTCATTGTTAAATTGCTGTGCCCAAATCATTATGGCTCACCCAATTGTTTAGCGCTTTTTCATAAATCAGACTTAATTACCATTATTAATGCACGGTTTATTGCTAGTCTTTCATTCGCTGGTGGTCGTAGGCTTATAAGCGTATACTTTACACTTCAAACAAACCCACAGGAAAAGTCTAACGGCGTTGTACCATTATATCTTGAAGACGAACGAGCAAGCATAACAAAATTATCACTCGTTCCATAGGGTGACATATTTCTAAACTGCGATGTTCTCTATAACAATATGATTATTTTGTAGATAATTTTACGCTGAAATCAATACATTTGTTTCCAAACGCGCCGGCAATGCTAAAAATAGCGCAAGGCTTCTAGCTCTAGTCTAGAATCACTTATTGAAAATTGCGCAAGTTCTCGGTATGTTTATTAAATGCATAATGCGAGCAATGGTTTCGAGTATCGGAAGGCTCTAATCCTCAATTATGAAAATTCGAAGTCATTTTTAAGTGTGCGTATAAGCTGCAACGGGAAAAAAACGTATAAGGGTCCTCTAAACAAACAATGCGGTTATCACCGATGATACCTTGAAAGTATATCTTTGTAAAGATTTATTATCTTCTGTAACGCAGGCGCCTACTTTCTATCCGCCTATATAACCAATAAAATGAGAAGCCCGTATACATTTGCGAAGGAATAAAATATCTTATAAAGATATATCTCACAAACAATAAGCTACCTCTAGCCTTACTCCAGTTCTTCACCCTCCATTATTTTGCTAAAAATGGCACATGTTATAATAGAACTACCCTTATTAATTTACGCCAGGGTAAATTGGCATAAATTAATGGTGGCAGTTATATTCTCACCAAGGACCTCACCAGGTCCTTCGTAGGACCTCAACACAAGGACACGTAGGACGCAAGGTTCTACAGAAACTATATTGATCATGATCTGTTCCGAAATCCGTTATTACTCCTGTAAATAAAAAATATCGAAGTCGAACCTTGATAATCATAGGCCCATGTGGTAAGTGTGGGTCTCTCGGGCGTGCCTCAAGGACCATGTCTAGCCCCATTATTGCTATGTATCTTATTTTTAGATCTTAACAAGTTTATACCCAAAACAATTAAACACAAACTCTACGCAGATGACTTTAGTCTTTCTGGGCCATCTAGTATAGAGAACCAGAGGGAAACCATACCGGAAATAATAGACTCCGCATCCGCTTGGTGCACTAGAAAAGATATGATAATATCGGTTGCCAAGTGCGCCGTTCAGTGTCAGAAGAGGTGCTTGTTTATGCACTTAATGAAGAAGAAATATACAAAGTAAGCTCGATCTTGGGATAACGGTAACATTTGAACTGAAGACTAACGTTCACATCATACAAACTAATCAATCTACTACTCTAATATGTGATATAATGCTTTGTTGTTTTAATAGCAAATGTCCAGTGTTTTATGTAAGCTATTTAACTATGTTCGCAACGTAATAAGTCGCACAGCAGCACGCAGTGACAGTCGCCCATCATCCCTCACCCCCAAATACATGGGAGGGACACCCGGCATCTATCACTAGTATGCTGTGTGAAGGTCGTGCCCATATAATGGATTCGCAAACCAGCGCCCGAGAGAAGAACATTACCTCACGCAAATTCTTACGGGACATAAGGGGCTTCAGAGCTAACCTTTTTCGATTTGGAAACGCTCCTTCGGCGAGTGCAATCACTGCCAGGAAGGAGCAGCAAACGACTCGACTCACAATCATCTAAAATGCCGGGTAATGGAACAGGTTACAGCCGCAGCAATTGCGACAAATGGACTAAAGAGAGAGAGAGAGAGAGAGAGAAAGACGGAAGGGGAGCAAGTATACAAGATTCCCCCAAAGGAACCCTTAAGGAGTTCAGTAGACTACATATGCGGCACGACTTTTAGGTGGAAGATAGACGCAGCTATGGCTAAAAAAGTGCTGAAGAAGAAAGAAGCTTTGGGAAGGCTCAGGAGAGGTATTTTTCCGCGCACCGTACTAGCAGATTATGTGACTATGCATGATACGGGTCCGCAGGTGTTGGGACGAAGCACGTCGAATACTTGGGAAGTCCAGCTAAGCGATCCGAGTGGGAGTCGCCACTTTTCCCGATGGTTCTTAGTCAGTGGATAGAGTTCTATGGAGATCTGGACCATCTTTAGTGGGACCACGTTTAGTGGGTATGGGTCTCAGCGGACGAACATTCATCCGCTGGAGTCGAGTGTTACACTGCTCAAGATGGGAAGTGGGACTTTTCTCCTTCTCCACTCGCAGCAATAGTATCGTATATATATATATATATATATATATATATATATATATATATATATATATAAATTCGGTACATATTCTAATGTGTTTGCAATAATAATAGTAATACAATTTGTTACTGGTTGACCACAGATTATATATATCTCTGACCAGATTCCTAAACACACGGGTCAAAATATTTACTGGCTTGTTGTTGTTTTTAATATTATTATATTTAAAACATAGGTATATGATTTAGGTAGCGCGGTGCAGTGAAAAGTATGTACTTCTCATTATCAAATGCATGCTCCAGTGCTGCGTACACGGGCTCTTAGCATTACGAACTATGCGACCATAGTATCCTAATATACATAAAATATTAAAAATTAAACGCACTTAAAAAAAATATATATATATATAAAAAGCTGAGCTCTGGACGTATTTTATTTGAATTGTGGGACCATATGAATCAAACTCAAACAAATCAAACATAAATAGCTCAAAATTATGTTATACGGTTTGTTTTCTTGCTTAAGTTGACAGATCCGTTCTAGCATCGGCAAGTCTGACAGCCAGATTTTTAACATATCGTAGCATATGTGCGCAAACTTAGAACAGCACGGAGGAGGCTGAAAAATCCGCTATCCGAGCTGTTGGTTTTAGCGATGCCTACAATGGGGCTGGGGGATATCGTAAAAATAATTATCTGGCTTTATCACTTTGATCTCATATGCTAAAAAGCATCGTTTACTTTTTGCGACTGGCTTGCATAAAGATTTGGTTTAATGCTGTATCCAAGTGTTTCTCAGAAAATAAAAACAGTACAGTCTTAGCACACGTGAGTTATACCTCTGTACAATAAAGCCCGTACATTACACTGAATTAAGCCTTGTCTCCAGCAGACAAACCTTACCAGTACATCGACGTACACTTTTGCCCTCTTTTCTAGAGTTGTTAAGCAGCAGTGCTAAGCTGAGTTGCCTTGCTTCGTTCGCTCTGGCGGTAGCAAGCCCAAATTGCAGGTCTTTTTTTGCAAGATACAATCGACTGGAAATGATTGATAGTGACTTGTGTGGCTTGCACGGCCCACATTTGCTGGCAAAGCTCGATATATTTATCGGTCGCCTTCGTTTATCTCGTACAGTTTAGTGAAACGCAGTGCAGCGTGTAAATCGAAGTCGTCAGTTATGGCACTAGCAAACCCTCCTCGGCTGCGTTCTTAACGGCCACGTACTTGCCGAGTACATGCCACAAATATGGCGCGATGCGGCCGCAGCTCGGAGATTTCAGCGGAAAAGAAAATAAAGAACCTGTTATCACGACATTATCTACTTGTGGCTTGTTTAAATAATGAAAACGAACTATCGCCGATCAAAAATGGTAACAACATAGTTGCAAATAGAGCAAACAAAGCGTGTTTGAGCCAAAAAGATACACTTTGTCAAGCACCTGACGGTTAATGAGAAAGACATGCAATTACCAAGGCAGGTATACTGAAGGTATCTCTGTTTAGTTCCACCGATGCTTTCATCTCCGGCAATCAAGCCGTTCTGCGTAGAATTTACATAAGCTCATACTACACTGAATTATGCGTTTAGACAACCGTTGTTAGCTTGTTACCGATGTGGCAACAACCTGTTGTTTCGGCCCTGATAGCTCTCTAGCTAATCTTCCGACATGACACGCACTGCAATCGACAAAAGCACGGCCAGCCTTAAATAAAAACAAGCAAATTACGTGTCACGCTCATTAGTGTATTGAAGACAGTGTCCTGCATTCGTGCGACGCATACTACAAGCTCACTAACTCTCTCTCTCTCTGTATACTAAACTCGCACCAAGTACTGTATAATTCTACAGCTCTTTCACGTCGGCTATCCCTGTAACAATTTATTTCGCAATGACCTTGCTAGACGGGAAACCGCGGGAACTAGCGATATATGCTCATCCTAATAGTATATTTTTATGGACCCTGCCTTCGGCTGCAATCTAAAGCTCCGCTTTTCATTCTGCCTTCTCTCTCTCTCAAACTCAACGCTGCTAATGCCCCTTGTTGGAGAACTTGGCGTCTAAATCGGACCCCACGTTCCCCTAGGTACATTCCCTAAGGGATTACGCTCGGAGTTAATGACCCTTCTGAGCCGGTTTTAGGTCACGATCGTATTTTGCAAGTGTGTGGTGAAATCGCATTAACCAAAAGTATCGATAATAATATTTATATATAATATAAAGACCGACATGCGCTAGCATACTATCTCCAATCTATGATTGTATCATAAGACGACTTCTCGTTTTTAGTCACGCCTTTACCGCACTTTTTCGAATAACTATGTGGCTTCCTGTTCACGTACACCACAATCTTCACCATTCGTTGCATCCGCGTTTTCCAAACATTTTCCATTCCGGCGTGGGCCGGTAGTAGGGCCGAATTAGTAACTCTAACCCGCTAAAAACCGGTCATGTACCCGTCCGCGGTCTGACTGGGAACAGCTTGCACATGGCACTAAAGAGTCAAGGGGAAGGAGTTTACTACTCCTTGCGAGTGTGTCTCTCGAAATCACGGCGAGGCGCAAGCGAAGTCTAGGAAGCTTGTGATGCTTCTAGTTTTCATTGAGATGTGACGAAGGTGTTTCCGTAATTTTCTTGATGATGTTATTTTCAGCCTACGATATCTCCAACGACAACGGTGTTCACTCGCCCACAAAGGGGCATACTGATTTTTCCATTTGAATCTGTGCCTGCCGTAACTGCTAAACTTATCCGCGTGTCGCTCTAAGGCAAGCGTTCGCGATATGAATAACAGAGATCCCAGCAGATTCGGTGCCTGTTTTTCATTTATTTGGCACGGCTTGCAACTAGCCTCCTACTTCACCACTCCCTATGTATGCTAGGCACGTTTTTGCCTAGACCCACGCGTCTGGCAGTGCACCTTCTTATCACGCGTTGGTAAGCATGGTTCAAGCTTAACCTGGTCCCTCGGGATTCATTGGCCACGCATGTGCAGGAGGGTGATTGAAGCCGCTAGATGAACAGAGAAACTTAATGGAATTCAGAACACCTCGTGTCAGAGGCATCCTTTCCGCACTGTGACCCCACGGGGACACTTGTTGCGACATAACACTGGTTACAGCACGCGGCGCTCTCTCTCGCCCCCCTCTCTCTCTCTCTCTCTATATATATATATATATATATATATATATACATATATATACAGGCTCTAACTCAGCCGTGAGTGCCAGATGAATTCAAGCATTTTACGGTAGAGTCGCCAGGTAATGTAATGACTTCAATGCAGCCTACAATGCCAACGCGACAAAAAAGTGAATATGGCCGCCCATATACCCTGACACAAAAAGTCGCTGTTTAGTTCCAGCTGTTTCTCTCATTTGGCAACCCAGTTTGTTTCCACAACTTCTGGCCCGTATTCATAATTTTTGTTTAGTTGTTGTCGTTAATGTAACGATGACACTTTGTTAGCAAAATGAGTAAAGGTTTGATAAAAAGACGTCCTTGGTCAGAAAAAAAATATATGGACATCAATAACTAAACTGACAAAAACCAAATGTTAGTTTTACGCCTGAAGATGTGCGTTAAATTTAGAAGAAGTGAAGCTGGTGCTGCTGGAACTGTTCGGGACATGTCTCATACACTTGAACGAGAGTTTTTTCATCGCTACGAAATACTCTTAGTGGCTGACGGACATTCGTTTGAGCAATATTTGAACAAAAATAAATATATGTCTGAGTTTCTGCAGGTTTGACCAGAATGATTCACTTACGATGTGCATTCGTCTAAACGTATGCGTATTCGTCGTGGTTGTGCACGGATAAAGGACACATTTCGAAAACCTGGGCGTGGAAGTTCGAACACGCAAATGTAAATTAATATTATTTTGCGAACTCTACTTAATATCACAATAGGTCCTGCTCTAGCTCCCGGCCAAAATTTTCTCCCGAATGTGGCGATATACTTGTTTATTTAATTGAATAATGCGTTCTCTTGTAATCGTGCATTTTGTAAACGTACGTCGGCACAGCCATCCTAAAATCTAAACCCGATTTTCTCACCGAGTTTAGCCTTACCCTTAAGTTTAGGTCTATCTTTAATGGGAACACTGTAGACGCATGTGTCTATGGCGATGAGCATACGTATTTTATATCTACATGTTTATATGCAGAAGCAACTACATGTTTCTAAGCAGAAGCAACTCCGGAAGCCCCGGCTGCCATCTAGAGGAGCAGCAACTTTATTCCCCCTGCTCTTGCGTTGGCATTGCTGGACGCCTGCCAGCAACAGCAACAACAACAATAGTAACAAAATAGCAATAACAGTACCACCAGCCTGCGACGATGCCAGACGCAAGACAACAACCACGGCATCATCTTTAACAATAGCAGTCCCACAACTCTTATGACAGAATGGTCGTCTTAAATAAAACCGCAACGGAGGAAAATCACACACATTCAACTTTACTATAATAATTCTTAATATTGTTAGATTTTTTTTCTGAATTTCAACACTGTGTGGTTCGAACGTACTTGATAGATTTTAGCAGCAGTAGCTAATGTACTTACCCCACGGAATCACCTATAGAAGCAGCATTGCATCTGCATACTCTGAAAGACAATACTTCTCATCTCGCAAAAGAATAATCTAATTCGTATCGGTCCCCTGTCACTGCCTTCATTTCACTCGCCAGATGCCAGATAGACTTTGCCGTTTCACCTCTGACAGACCGTAGGACAGTGTCACTATGGATAATGGCACGACACGATGGTGAAAACAGTAGTACATATGCCGCCCATCTCCGCTACCTACCCTATGCGCACAGAGCTCTATTCTAGGTAGAAGGGAGCCACAGTGCAGCACACTGTAGCATCCCATGTCAAGCATTGCCAATGGATCACAAAGAAATGGTCATCTCGTAAATACGTAATTATAAATTGTATTATTTTTGTATTAATATTAATGTTATTATCTCTCATCGTAATCTAGTACTAGGACTCGGGGCTCTAGTGTTGCAGGTATTCTTGATTTCCTAAGGGCTCGTTTGATAACTTATTTCAATTCTGTATATCAGAACTTTCAGGCAGCTACATAGATACAGGGCGTCGGTGTTCGGAAAATGGTGCGTATATTGGTCTTCTATACCTAAAACAAGAGCCCCATAAAATAGTCAAGCCACTAAAGTAGTTTTGCCCAGCATGGTGTCTTGTAGTCAAGATAGTACACTTATACACTTGTCGGTGGCTTTACGGCACCCCTAGAACTGTTGTCAAGGATACTTCTTACAGACTTTATGCTTATTTATCTGTTCTGTAAAGGCTGATACAGATGTTCTTCAAAAGGAAGACGTGGCCAACCCTAACTTTATAGTATGTTATCATTCATCAGTGATTCCAGTACAAGGTTTAGTTTATTAACAGAGCTGCGCCTTCACAATGTTTAAGTTCTCGTAAAAATTATAAATCAAATGAGTGTCTCTCTGTGTACGCATTCACATAAGTGTACACAAAAATTACACCAATCTACATATTTGCACCAATTCATATATTTACGTTTATGTATTTGCCTTAACGCATCATGGCCCCATATTGTACAACTGCTCTTGCAAATTCTCTCGCCGACGAGAGTAATCGAACTTTTCGGAAAGGGGAGCCCCAACTAGATGACAGGCGGTGGGCGAAAGACTGTCTACTTATTTTGCTAAAAAGGAAAGTTTTCACAAACGTGGTAATGCGACACATTAGAGCGACTAACCACCGCGGTGAGTAGGAAAAATATTCTCGACGGGGCATTCTTGAGCTGTACCGATACTAACTTCTTCCTACGTGGACATGACCACCCTCATGTTTTTTCCAAGGTATGACATCAACCAATCAATTGTCATGGGTACACATCCCAAACATTCTACCATTTAAAAGAAGAACAAATGGCCTAAACAACTGAAGCCAATCACAACTTATAAGAAGAATCCAAAAAAACAGTTTAGTTTCTATTGTCTCGGTGATTTCCTTCCAACGGTGTAGGAGCGCCAACTTTGTGGACTGTGATTTCCTATACTTAACCCAATGGTTTTGAAATGCCTGTTGAGCTCATAGGCAATGCTCTGGGTGTGCAGCTCATAGGCAAGCCCCGATGGTAGTACAGAGCCGAATTTTCTTATGCGCAAGACTCAAAGCTGATAGAGGAACTAAACGAAACAATGCACTACTTTCCCTATTGATAATCTGTCACCGTTCTCGGGCTTCCATCACTTAGGATATAGCGCGGGCAGGTCTAGTCACTAACATGGTATCGAATTGTGGGATCTTCACTGCCTGTTTGAGTCAATCTCGTAGTGCAACAAGGTCGCGGGTAGCACTGTAATTTTACAATGCTTTCCTTCGGTCAGACTAACAGGGAGTCCACGACTTCTCAAACATGCCGTAAAGAGGCATCTTCTTGGTATTCTTTTTGCTGAGCTATACTTAACGGTCTAAACTAGTCAGAGACTGCACCCCTGATGTTCCCCGTAAAGTACTCAAATGTAGTAATCTAACGCGACTTTCTCAAGGAACGCCTTACAGGGATTATTTTGAATTGCTCCGACCTGTTATATTCTTACTGTACAACGTTTTCCTCCGCCCCCCACGTTGGGTTCCCATAGGGTCCCATGATAACGGGGAAGGCACGCTAGTGGTGTGTGTGATCTTGTGCGAGGTCTGTCATTTTCTGCTACTGAACACTACAGTATGCCTGGTTTCTCTACCGAACAACTGGTTCACCCGCAATGGCGCCAATTTTGTGAAGTGATGTCCGACCTTATAACAGATGATAGTAATTTTACTCTCGCCGTGAAACAAGGCTTTTTGGATTTTTTTGGACAACTTTTACCACCGCTTGAAGTAATTGCACTTAGCTTTATAACACTCTATATATATATATATATATATATATATATATATATATATATATATATATATATATATATATATATATATAAGATTTAGCTCTAGGGCATGTCGCTGCTATACGATCGAGTCAGACTGGGTAAATGTAGACTAAACAACTTCCTACCGGTGACCTCATTAATGGTAATGGCATACTCCTTCCAGCTCGGCCATCATGTATTAATATAATTTTTACCAACACCATTATCATCACCAGTTCAGTCGGTTCGTGTCCTGTCAATGCTAAGCATTTAGTTGGTGTCGTCGTCAAACCATTCTTCTCAATGCCATGCCAGAGGTGAGGCCGGTGTCGCGTTGAAAACTCGGGCTGGGCAAGTTCAGCCGGCGTTGAGGACGATCTGATCGGCGACACGACGCCCGGATTGATCTGTCAGGAAAGCTCGCTTTCTCTTCGTTCTGTCGATTACCCCCCAGCCGGCCCTTGCCGGCCTTGACCACCCCTCTCTAGCGAGAGCTTTTAGCTAACGCAAAATCACTTTTGTTCGTGTTCGAGCACCGTCGCAGAGCTCAACCACAGAGAACAGAACAACCGCGCGACGCCTGAAGATGAAATTGGATGTGCTCTATTGAAGCCTCTATCTGTCGTCTCGCGGCAATACTACTTACACACATCGCGGTGCTGATGCGTTTGCTGCGACGATGCGAGGCGTCGACAGCCAACAGAATAGTGGCAATCTTCGAGGCTTCAAGAGGTCGTTAGGACAATCTCAGCCCTCGACCTCAGCCCTCGACTAGTGCTGCTGCTGCCGAAGCTACTAGCGTTATGCGGCGTCAGACAGTCGTTGCCGGTCGATGTTAACCAGTCATTTTAGTCACCAAATGTAAGCGTAGTGCCCTAGTAGTAGTAAGAAGAAGAAGGCCTGCCACCTCGAGGCGTAGTAGTGGATACAAATTGTCCGGCAGTTACTATCGTCCTTCTACAACGCAAACCGGCGTACAGTGCATCCAATGCTAGAGTGGAAAACGCTGTAAAAATGACATGCTTTCTGCACGACCGGCTACAGTACGTACAGGCAGCGTACTAACATTAAAAAGATGTACCGTGTATATATATATACAAAAAATTATGGTGGGATGCAAAGGTGTGATATTTTATGAGCCGCTACAACCACACCAACCGGTAAATACGATAAAATACTGCCAACAACTGGACAATTTAATAGGAGCAACTGACCTGAAGCGGCCGAAATTGGCGATAAGACGAGAAGTAATTTTTCACCACGAAATTTAACTATATAGATGGTGTTAAAGCGTATATAGATCGTTACTCCGGAAGCCAGAACGCCAGCATCTGAAATGATGGACTCATGACTTTGCCTAAACGCGGGGCTAAGGGAGTTAAACAAATAGGGCAATACAGCATTCAATAAATGTTTTCCGTTAAAACGACACGTGTTTTTAAAGATGGGTGAAAAATCCGATCAACCTATTGTGTGTATATATATATACACCGCTGCCGTTGCGGCTGTTACCCGTGATAGTCTTCGTCGTCGTCTTGGCTTGCTTAGTCGGCAGCAGAAGTGTGTGTACAATAGTCGTGAATTTACATAAGTGATTTAGGTGTGATTTGCAGCGCATGTCACCTGTAGAATCCGATATAACAAAATGGGACATTTACTATTCCCCATTTTGAGATATAGTCGAGTTGCCGTTTGCTGTAAAACGCCTTCATCCTTCAACTTCATGGTACTAACTCCATCATATGATGACGCTGTATTCCGTATTGTCTCTCTTTTTCTCTCTTTCTCTCTCTCTCTCTCTCTTGCTCCCCTTATGGAATCCGATCTATTTATCAAGGACACGACATCACGACTCGCACAGCCAGCTCTTGTGATTTGGCGCCCAGAAGTGCGGACGTGTGTCTACGAAGCTCCAAGGAGTCATGCTTGCCTGTGTCAATGCAGGAAGCAACTCAGAGAGTGGCATACCGTGGTGGTACGTGAAGTTCGATGATCATTTCGGTGTACTGTGTGTGGCCGGCCGACGTAGGGGTAAGGAGCCCGGCCGCACTGATGTTTAGTTAAGTCCGTTTTAGCGGGGCAAAGCATACAAACTACCCACGCAGCAGTTGAGAGTCCTCGCGCATTCAAATTTAAATTCTAATGGCTGCTTAGCTAGAGTAAGTTAACGCAGTGTTTAGGTAATTGATGAAATATGGCAAGTGATGCTAGATCACCGCCGGCTGAGACAGGGTCAACGACGCCCAACCCAGTGGATTCAACGATGAATCTCCCAGGCTACACTCGCAGTGGCAGCTTGAGTTACGTGCCGGCCAGTTCATTGTCGGTATGTAATTGTGGAGGAGTGTCACAGAAAATAAAAGTTGCATAGTGCAGCCCTCCATATACAAGCTACGCCGCCTGTGAGATGAAGTCGCGACTAACAATAGAGATTGAGCTGACAAAAAACAGCGCTCCTATACTAAATAATACTAAATATTCAATCAATCTATTACAATATTTATCAAGGTCATAATTCATTTTAAAATATCTACCGTGATTTTTCTTTCATCGGTGTCAGTCAGACAATGAATCGCATCAAGCCCGAGTCCGTCTTTACTTATAGCAATATTCATGTGGTGGCTTTCTTTCTTAGAGGTATCTGCATATGCTAAATGTAACCGCACGATCATAAACATATACAGATACCTATATTACATATACGCATTCTACTAAATCCACATATCACACGAGAACTTCCATATTGCCCAATGCCAATAGTTCACGGTTGAAAACTAGGAACAATTGCTTTCTTGTATTTTGGAGGTTCTGCAATGGATCGTTGGCATACTTTTGGCAGCACGCAGGCAGGAGATTGGTGCATAAAGGTTAAGCTGAATGTGGGAACCTTCAATTGGCTCTCATACCCATGATGTACGCTCCAATAACCTAAGGGGTCAGCGTTCAATCACTACAATATCCGTGGCCAATTGAAAATCAGATTCCTAATTTAGTTGGTGCTTAGTCACCCTATGGGCGAGCACGGCTAACCCTAAACGTGCCCGTTTATCGACTTTAACTAGTCCGAGTCTGCCGAACCATGGCAAGACGCCGCCCCGACAAATCAGATCAGTAATAGCTCGCACAGTATAGTTCTGGATCACCGGTAACGAGTGTAGGATCCTCGAGTAATTTCGTATGTGAGAATCGAGCGCCCCGTTTAAACGAGCCGGAACAACGAGTGAGACCTTGGCCTTCCTTGTACGCGCCAGCTTCACCCCTTGACGTTCGACCGAACGTGACTGTCCCATTCTATGTTCTCATGAAGTTCTCATATATGTCGACAGTGTCGATAGGTTGCTTCTTCTCGTACGTCGGTGCCTTTGTGTAGCTGGATTACCTCTGATGTTTTTAGGTGTTCCCCGTCCTGAAAAACACGCTAGGGATCTCAGTCAGAGGGCCTGAGAACGCGTCGATTAGATTCAACTGTAATCAACCAGCTACGTTTGCCCAGGCATGATATCGATCCGACCTCATACCCTTTGCCGCGCATTGCAATTGTAATAGCACACAAATAAAGTGCACTGGACTCGGAGCTCACTAGCCTCAGATAGCATTATCGACCGTCGCCCATGGGGAAAACTCAGCCACGGTTGTAGCACTTGAGGTGAAAACCCCGTTTAGTGCGTTTATCACTCCCTGTGCCTTTTCGAGCTTGCAGACGCTGTGGACGGACGACTCGTAAACCTCATGGGGATTCTATTTTGTCGTCAATTTTTGTAAATTTCTTACTTATGTTATATTCATAGCGCACGCAAGCGATACTTGTGTAGGAAAAACACGTCTGAAAAAGTTCAAAGGCGTCAAATTGAACGATCTAAGCAGTTCATATTGGTCGCCTGAACAGAATATCACACGACCGGAGAATAATTCGTGTATTAATAAAATGACTTGCTTTTAAATTATACATGTTATCAATTCTTTTCATCAACCTTTCTTTCTGCTTCGTGAGTTAATGATTCGCACCATCTCTGAGCCAAGTAAAAGTCTTTTCGTGCCCATTAGTTGTTACGATATTGGGTGAGGTACATTAAAACGCATACATTGTCGCATATACAAGCATTCCGTGCATGTCTGTTTTAATATTTCACATGCACATATTTTGCCTATTGCACGTGCAGCATTTCTTTAATAGTTATTGAGAATGTAGAAGGCTTCCTGAAATGATTGTTACTTCAATCAACAACTTTTTTTTTACAGGGGCCAGGAACAAAAATGCTCTTCGTTGATATGAAATTACAGCATGTATTTGTTATTTGCGTTTTGATATATATATATATATATATATATATATATATATATAATGCTATGAAGTGTAAACGTAAGTAAAACGTAGGAACAGAATTTCCTCTGGCGTATTTGGCTCTGTTAATATTCTATAACGTTAAATGTGTGTGTAGTTAGCTATGTGTACAGCCAGGTTTCAGGGGGTCAATATTACGACATCGGACTACACTATACTGCTCCGGTATCTACATTCGTGGGATTCAACACTGTCTCATTGCCCAACGGTTGTACAAATACGCACAGATTATTCTTATTATCAAATATAATCTAGGGGGAGCATTCTGTTCTATTGCAGGTTCCAGCCACATCATTTTTAGACATCGCTAATTTGTGCGTAAACAAGCTTCAGGATATAAATATTACGACATCGGACTATACTGCTCCGATATCTGCATTCGTGAGGCTCAACACTGTCTCATTGTTTAACGCTTGTGCAGACACGAACAGAGGTGTAGTTGTAATAATATTATTATATCAACAGTTAACGACGCCATAGGAAGGGGTTCGATACTCTGTTTGTTAGAATGACCCACGCCCAGCATGACAATGTATTACAAAGGCAGGTGTTACGATACCATAAATTGTCCAATCACCGTCTCGGTAAGCCTAACTAATTAGCACTGATATCACTATTGAGCATCACAAATAAGAATGGGGAGACGGCGACGACAGCAACGACAGCAACAACACTTAGCACCAGTGCTTTAATATATTGAATGCTTGTGGCCATAAGAATCGGCATAGGGCCCTATTCATTAATGACCTGGTAATAAAGATGAGCATACAGTTTATGCTACAGGAACACTAGTTTGAGTCGATGTGACTTGTGCACGGGTGGAACGACGTACCTAACTCATTGTTTAGGCTGACCTGGTAAATGCATTCAACATTGCTCGAGCTAATGTCAGAAATACGTGTAACTAATGTTCGTTTGTCGGTTCTTTTACACTCCACAAGCCTGCATATGTATTGCTTTCCGGTCTAGAAAGAAGGCATAGAAACTTTGGCTAAATAAACACAACAAACTGGTACATGCATTGCTGTATAGTCAGTGTCAATTTTCATTTCATTTTGAAGTTACAGTGGAATATGAATATCTAACTACTCTTGGGCTTGTGAGGGGTGCTACCAATCGAGCTTATCCTCGAGGCAGCCCCTCATTGTGCCCATAATTGCTGCCGCATTGCCGCGCTGAACCGCCAGAGATAGCCGCCGGAGTAGAAAGTCGAAAGCTCTTTTGTCCCCCGTCGTGAGTTCAATTCGTTTGCCAATCTTCTGTAAAAGTGACCATGCCTCAGGGCCAGGTCCCCCTAGTGTCTCCAAAACTAGTGGCTGGTTGACGCAAACTGGTTGACGCAGCACAAGCCAAAATTTCAAGCTTTTAGTTGCGCTGAAGATGTTTCTTGACCCCACGCTCAATATTCGTTCGTCCCTTAATGTCCTCATGATCAAAAATGCAATTTAACTGTTCTAATAAAATAATTGTTTGATTAGCACGTTTTATTTGGGTTATGCTTGCCTATGATTAGCGTTAGGTAATTTCGCCATTCCTCGTCTCTCCCAAGAAAATCCGTATAGTATTGGTACACCGCCTTTATACGTTTCGATAGATTGGCTACCGATTGGACGGCTGGACATCTTTCCTAATGGTATCTGCTGCACTCGTTCTTGCATCTTGTCATTGACATTCCAGGGCTAGGCTCACGAAAGCCCTCGCAATCACACAGAACGTGATGAAATCTGTAGGCTGCAAATGCGGCCGTCAAATATGTTGGCGCCTCCGGGCGTTATTACTCATGACTGCTGTGCCATAGATTCGGATATCTATGTCGATCTTATTTGTTTTCCAACTCTGGTCTTCGGTTATGTCCAAACGCCATTGCATCTGCAGTTTATCTACGGACAGCAATAGCAACTCGCATCACATTTAGCTTAAGTAATGCAACAGTCATTGTGAACGGACAGCAACTGAGGGTTGTTAATGCCGCTCCTTCTATACTAGGATAGTATATTTCTAACTCTTTTTTCCATGCGACTTGACGGTTTTGCGCCAGCCCAGGCATATGTACTTGCTTGAAACAAATGCATCTTTAATGTCAAACAAAATGACCCATATATATGTATATATATATATATATATATATATTAGAACATCCATCTAATAATAGGAATTTTAGATGTATTTTTAAACAACCGCCACGCCTCTGAGAAGTCTACGTTTACAAAACAAGGTGGACACAAAATACGAGTTAATCCTTAGGGGATTCGTAAAGTTATCTCAATTGTTTTTTTTTGGTATACGAATTCTGTAATGAACTGGAGAGATTACTGCTATTAATAGATTGCCAAAAAATCAGTCATAGATAGCAATTTTGTATGAATTCGAGAAAGACATTGCTGCTGCGGAAACTATTCGAAAATTTTGAAGAAGTTCCGCAAAGACAGCACTTCAATGACTTCGTGCTAAAACTGGTTTGCCGAATTCCGTTTTGGCAATTTAAGCTTTCTGTATGAACCCCGTTCTGGAAGGTCTATCACGCTTGAGAAAAACCGCTTGCGTAAACCTGTGGAGCAGATATGCTCATTGGCTGCAAGAAGAAGAAATACGTTTTTTAATCTAAATAAACTGTTTAACGATTAAGGTATCGAAGATAATGGCTATGAAGTTTAGATCCGAGGGACCTCTGAAGAGAAGTGATAGGTTTAGCTGGGGCGGTGCGTCTGTAGAACTTGTCTCGGAGTTTACTTATATTTGTGTTAACCAAACGCCAAGCAGCACATCTTACTTGGCCCATACATTTCAGCGGATTAGTAGCAGCATCGTCGCCATGACGTCCCGGCTTCACAGAACCTCTCAATAAAAACAGCTTTTGTACTCAGTATGGTGAAGGCAACGTTCCTTGAGATAGCTTTGGGCCTCGCTAAAAACGCACAAAACAGGCTAACAAAAGGTCATACTGTCGAGACCGACGTCGTTTATCGAGGATACGCTTTTAACTTTCGACTACAGCGTCGCTGCGAGAGTTTTGTAGGCACATTGAGCAGAAGATCAAAGAAGTGCCAGCAGATTTTGCGGCCTCATTTGCACCAAATATCATCATAAAACATGTCGGTTAGCGCCAGCTATCTGGACGTTAGGTCCGTGACATCTTCCAGAGATGCATATACAACATATGCTATATATGTCCAAGATTAACGAAAACGAATGCCGTTTTTGGGACGTAATGATTACATGTAATGTAGTGCAATAACCAATCAGAAAAGGGTGATGTTAAATGAAATAATAATCTAAATAACATTATTATGAACTTCGAGTTGTATCACAAAGCCATCGTCGCTCGCCTTAGCGCCCATGATTTCGTGTCAAAGTTGAATTAATGGGTATCTCATAATAAAGACGAGAGCAGCAAAATAGAGCGTCTAGCGAAATGCTCTTCTTAGCTTATCAGACTCAACGGGTTCCGTTTTTGGATCGAATTGTTACAAGTGACGAAAAATAGGTTGTTTACGACAATATGAAAAGTGGGAAATGCTGGTGCGCTCAAAGCTATGTTTACTGTAATTAGTTTTGCTCGACTTTTTGCTGCCCTCCAAAGAACGAGGCCATCTTTAGACACAAATATTACTTGGTTACGACCAATATCACAATATTGTCGGTACCGGCTTCTCGCCCAGGAACTGCCGCTTCCCGCGCCGAGACATCAAAGATAAGAAAGTATGCGAACTTAGGCCGGGCGTACCACTTTTCACCCTTCGCATTCGAGACGCTGGGTGGCCCTGGGCCCCTCACAACAACGCTAATTTCCCAGGTTGGCGACGCTTTACAGCAGGCTACGATGGACAAGAGGGTGGGCACCTTCTTCTGCCAACAGCTTTCCCTAGAGATTTAGAGAGGTAACGCAATTTCGGTGCTCGGAACTATGAAAAACTGGATGGACCCGCGTCTTCGCGTCAGGGGTCGGGCAAGACTCCCACTCGGACACGAGTGATAGATGAGGAGTGAACCATCGGCGCCGTGGATTTAAACATTCACATGTGTATATTAAATTCCTAAATAAACGCTGGAACTATAATATCACAATATTGTCGCTCTGATAACTCTTTCCGGGGAGATAATATTAAAAGACTCCAAACAGATAATAGTCGTACGAGGTTAGATTTAACAAATAGGCAGTATGTTGTACAATGCGCAACCTACGTTTTCGTAACTTGGCCATGGGTACATGCGGTCTGGAGCATTGCCGTGGTGGATCATCACAGTCTTCATTTTGAAATCCCCGAGCCGAACTCCTTGGCCGCATCCTTCATTTCTGGAGTGAAATAGTGGACCCATGTTTCGTACAACGGTTACGAATCGGCTCAAAATGATCTGTTTTGGGTTCTGTTTCAGAATTTCCAAATTGCTCACCAAAACTAACACACGTGTCAGTGTGTCAGCTCGTGCAATACAAGTTTTGATGCACTGTAGCACGGCATCTGCTATTTAGCGTAGGTTTAATTAAAACACCATTTAGGAACTTGTGCAAACATTTTACAGGACAGGTTCAGTACGTGATGTGCCATGACAGTGCCCGGCAAATCGGTTTGACGACGTGTCCAACGACTAAGTTTTTTGCGCACCTCACCGAGTACACTTTGGGATCCGATCGAGCAATGTGTACACATAGGATTCACCTAACGCAAAAGCTCAACTTTACCAATTGGGCTTCTAGATCATGCGGCGTAATGCTCATTTTATTTTACCCGACGGTGAATGAAGAACGCTATAACACATCTCAAAATGATCCTTAATTGTATTTGGCCGAATTCGAACAGAATCGATACGAGTGAACTCTGGTTCCAATAAGATGGCGCCACAAGGCACACAGTCGGCAACACATTATCTGAGGATGAAGAGTCTATCGAAAGAGTAATTTTCTTTAACATGTATATTCACTGGTCTCCCTTTCAGAAGCTATACTCTCCATTGTAAAAAGGAGGATTTTCGGAATGGAATAATAGGTTAAAAAAATCAGCGTTATGATCCAAGAATATCCGACAACGAGTCGGCTGTCGTAAAAGCCAAACGTATCACCCTGACTGAATATGATTTTGAGAGTACGACCAGCACTGATGCTTCAAAATCATTATCTAACTTGACTTCACAAGTTTATAATTTTTTCTAATAAATATGCAGACGCTACCTCTTCGAGAGCCCCTATCGGACCGGTGTACTAAGTACCTATTATCAGAGGTTAACTCGCTATTTGTCGCATGTCTTGCACCTACACCTTCCCATGTTTCGGTTTTACAAGTTATATTAGTTTAATGCAAGGCAGTATTAGATTTGAGCAACTAAACACGATCATCCTTTGCCATCAAGCGTGCATTAAAATAGAAAAAAATCAGAGTGGGGAGAAGGCGAACCGGCAAAATAAGGCGGCGATTAGTTCCGGTGGAAGAAGGAAAAATGGGTGCCAACTGTAGGCTAGAGGCACCGTAGGGGCGGAGGGCTAGATGCTTACTCATGGATGATAGAAATCAGACTTAATTTATGTTCCTGGAGCGGTTAAATTGACCAGAAAAAAAAATTTGTTTCGCCGTCCTGCAACTGCCTTTATATGACGGTTTTCGAATATCTAACTAGATGGTTGTGTCCACGTGGTTGCCAATATTACGAGAGACGTGCTGAGCAACCAGCCGAGCACCACGGATTCTAAACTGTTTTCCATTATTATGCATAGTTAACGGTTATTTTTATTGCAGCCTACGTCTAAAACAAACATTGTACTCATATCACATTTGCATTCTCGGTCACACATATCACATTTGCAATTGTCGGTCAATATAGCCATAATCTTACCCTTTATATTGCACTGTAATAGAAAAGGACCACATGATAAGTCAAATATTAGTATTGTACACGAGACTGATACGATTAATCCGTTGAACATGCTTTCAATGTCGAATCAAACTTCCGCAATTAAGCAACTGTTTCGTGCGACATGGTTTATCATATCATTAAAGCACAAATAGAGAATGACTAGACTTAACCAACGAGTATAACGACGCAGCTTACATATATCATGTTCAACTGTAGTGCCCTTCATAACAACTAACAAATCATAGCGTTTTTGTCCATCTTAATGGCGTTTATCTCAAAAATATTTTGATCCGCTTTACATTGGAGCTGCCAATGACTAGAACGCATTTAGTTGCAGGCCATGCTCCGTTCTTTGCAGCTGTTGCGCCCTGTTCGAATTGGCCGTCTTACTTTTTTTCGATTTGTCCTCGCGTTCTTCTGTTGTTCCGCGTTGCAGGAGCTGGGAGCAGCGATGACTACGAAGAAACAGAATGGAAGAGAAGTTCTGCGAAAGTTCAGAATAGCCAGATTTGCGCTTACTGTGCTAGCAGATGACGTGACTTTGAATGATCGGGTCCGCATGTGTTGGTGGAAAGAACGTTAATTAAACGTGGCGGAACCGGTGAGTAACCTCGGCCAAATGATCCAAGTGACGCTCGCCACTTCTTCTGACGGCCTATAGTACTGTACTATGAAGATCTAGGCCATCAGATAATGAAACTGAAAATGGGTATTTACGTTCAGAGCGTATTGGTCTAAAGAACTAACATCCATCCGCTGGGTTTGACTAAATCTCCTACTTCTTTCAATCACTATATTTTTTCCTTTTAATTTAATATATTTTTTCTTTCAGTTTAATATTTTTTTATTCAATTAATATCAATCCCAATTTAATATGAAGGAGCAACGTCCGGAGGATATAGTGATCGCTTAGTAAGTTTCTAAGTTCCTGTATCTTCTAAAGCTGTTGTTACTCACTCGGGTCGCGCGCTGTCTTACTGAAAACCCCCTTCCCTATTCGCAAGTTGTGGGCGCGTTTGGGGGAATTCTTCTTGAACTTTTTGAAATTATTGGCAATAGAAATCCGTGTTGACTATCGGGTTCCTTCTCAGCAGCTCCAAGTAAACGATGTCTCTAATATCCCACAACACAATATAACCTTATTTGAGTGGACGTTTCGCTTGGATGTGCTCTGGGAACTGGCTCGGACTCTTGCACTCAGAGAGAAAAAATCTTTGCTCATGTTTACATTTTTGTAGAAAAGGATTTTTAATCGCGAAGCTTGACAAAGGCGATCGAGAAGAGGAGTGCAGACGTGCTCCGATTTTGGAGCGCATGGCAAGCTTGGCGTACGTCGTTTGCACGTCAGCATAACTTAGAAGTTATTTTAGTTTACTTTTAGCGCTTTGACAATGGTTGCTTGCTGAACTTAAGCTTGTTTCACAAGTTCTCAAGTGGCAACCGCTGGGTTTTGTTTTATTAAAAGCACATATCGTTTTCTTCCAGCAAGGGGAGGCGGCCAGGGCTTGGCTCATCGTCCAGGTTAGGATTTCAGCAGGTTTGGTCGTTAATTAAGTCGTGCCCGAAAATAGCGCAGTTGTTTAAATAAGCTACAAAAACTTGACATTTTTTCAGAAGCCGTACAGCAAAGTACTCCTTTTTGTCTTCACGCCGCTTTCCTCTTTTTTTTTACATTTATTGTCACCGTGTTTTCCGAAAGCAACTAAGCTCTTGGCGCCAAAGCGGAGCTATCGGACGCAGTAATAGTCACTCTATCATAAACACATCACCCTTTCCCATGCTGGTGTTGTCTAGCAAATGTTGCAAGCCTCCGAAACAACAGGATACGAAAATAGCAATAACATTTCTATCAACTTAATATTTATATATAAATATAAACAGGGTAATTTCCCGATTAAGATACGCTTGGAACCAACTAATTTATCATTGCCAGGGACGCGTTAGCGCCAGATCTCGCAGGGATCTAGCGCTGGATCTGCGCACTGGATCATAGAGCTGCGTGTAAATATATAAAAAAATATATATAAATATATATATATATATATATATATATATATATATATATATATATATATATATATATATATATATATATATGTTCGTATTATATAACATTTGATCAGAACAACCAATCAATTTGACTCTTATTTTTAGACGACTTGAACTTGTTTCGGACTGACTTTCAGCCAACACTTACCTCTATGGAATTGCTTTCGCATTGCTTTGTAAAACGGATCTTATAATCTTAAATACAACTAATAAAACAATAAGTAAACATAAACGCTCTTAACAAGCCACATAAATCAAGGGACGACATGACTCGTTTATGATGATGGATAACTGCCAGCCGTGTTAACGTATTAACGTGGACTCTTTGACCAAAAATAAGACGAAACAACCAACACTTGTTGGTGAATGTCTCTTTCGAGTCTCCAACAAGTATCAACACCAAAGTATCTCCATCGAGAGCGACCTCTATGAAAACCGACGTTACAACCGTCGACGTTTGATCTCGCACGACTGTCACGCACAACCTGCTCCACCCAGAGCATGCCGTGACCCCGTTCGGTTTAGTTTGCGCGGCAGTTGTGCCGCCCTATTGCACGTGTTTCGCGTTAGGCGACAGACGCCGGGTATCGTGCACTGTGACAGGGAAGGTCCGCGTGGGCTCTACACGTAGATGTACATAGGCAGTTAGACAGATAAACATATATATATATATATATATATATATATATATATATATATATATATATAGAGAGAGAGATAGAGAGAGAGAGAGATCGAAGGAGAGCGAGCTAGAGACAGGATAACAGACCTGAGAGAGGTCCAACTAGGTCCGAGTCTAACTCGAACTAGCTAGCGGATCGTGGTGGTTCACCGCCCGCCCGCTGGGGGCGCTGCTGGCGGACCCATTGGAAAGGGTCGCGTGCCACAAGCGCATGCACTCGTGGGTAGGCCCACCTTCCTCGCACCATCGGCTTATCAGAAGGCGCCAATCTCTAATGTGGCCACTCTTTCCCGAAGTTAGTTGGCATCAAAGAACCGAGTGGAAGAAGTGGCGCTTGTGGTTGTAGTAGTAGTAGGAGTAGTGGTGGTAGTAGCAGAAGTTCTCGTAGTAAAGTAGTCCAAGTTTTCGTCGCCGTGACGTTTGTGACGTTGACTACGACGACGATGGTTACGTTGAGTTACGGACGGTGGTGACGGGGATCCAGGCACCAAACCCTCAACGCAGCGACAAGTAGTGTGGATTACTACGATTGCCACGGCACGAAATGCGGTGTCGGCCGTCGATACGGCCGCGGCTGGCCGTTGGAGGCTGGAAGCGCGGTCGACGATGCCGACAAATCGCAGGCCGTCGAATTGTCGAGTTTCTTGTCTCGTGCGTTGTAACGACTCAGCTGCCTACGATTAGCTAAATATTGAGACTACTAAGGCAGTTTTTACTGTTGATTGACCTACTCAGGTAGCACCTTGAAAAGGAACGCGGCGGAAACTTCATGGCGCGGTTCACGGTGGTTGCTCGGTGAAGTAACGAGTTTGAGAAAGTTCCGCTAGTCGCTCGGCGAAGACGTGTGTATAGCCAAATTGATTGCATTCGACGGCTCGGACGTGTATCGCACATATCTAGTTAGTGCGTTAGCTTCTCTGCGTAAGTGTGCACCATATCTATCCATATATACGTACACGTAATATGGTTAGTTTCATATCCTAATGAGGAAAATGTAACGTGCTAGACAGACACCCGATGATCACCAGTGCAGTGAGTGTTTGTTTGTGAAAGTGAGAGTGTGTCTTCTGACAGATGGCCTACGTAGTTAGATATGCGTTCAAATGAGCTGCATGTACACGCGAGTTTTACGTGAATCCAGATTGCATCCGATGGAGTGAGTAACACACCCGGCAAACAGACGCGTGCCCATCAGACAACAGTTGGTCGAACTCCGAAGGTGACGACGGTGATCACTGAGTGCCGACCAATAAAAAAATAACAGCGACTAAAGAGCAACAAGAATGAGATGACGATGCCACCAAAACCCCAGAACAATTCGAACAAAAGAAACCGCCTTTCATCTGCCTGCGTATGTCGATGACTACGGGTAATTGTCACCGCGTCACGTGACCGGAGCAGCCCTTTGATCCAGCACACCACGACCACGACTGTGCGTGTCAAAAACATAACTGTGCGCCGGCGCCGAGAGAAGATGACTCCCGGCCTGGCACGCTGGGCGATTTCGTTCGGCACAGATCACGCGCTGCGGCTCGGCGCCCTGGCGGCGGCTGCAGGTGCCGCGGCCGCCTGGGGCGCCGAACTCGATGGAGTCGTTTCGATGACTCAAACGGCGGCGGCGTCGCCTCACCTGCCAAAAGCTGGCCAGCTGGTCCAAGCGCTGGATCGGGAGATGAGCTCACCGTTGAGACTCGAGTTCGACGAGCGGTTCTCCTTCATGACCGAAAACGAATGCCTCTCGGCAGAGCGGCTCTGGAAAGCCGAGGCCGGTAAGAACTAGGAGAGAAATAGAACGATCACGGTTGATCAAGTCTATGTTGAACTGGTTGATAAATATATATATATATATATATATATATATATATATATATGCATACATATGTATATATATATATATTTTTTTTTTACAAAGTTGCACACTAGATACACTACTGGGGCTTTGGTTTAGGCTTTCTGTCCGAGATCGCCCCATTCTCAGGGACACGCCATTTATGACGGTGGCGCCATTAAGGCTCTTGTATTGTCGCGCCACTGAATGGTATTATTTATATACTTGTTTTTATGTTTATTTTTTTGTTTAGTAGAAGTCCTTCTGTTCGCCTAAATGGATGTGTGTGCCTACGTCGGGTGTGTATCGCATCGATTTTAGCGTGAGATGCACTTTCGGAAGGAATTACGTAAAAACGTACTTTTTTTTTTACTTTGTCCGGCGTCGTTTGTTTAACTTT
Organism: Dermanyssus gallinae; assembly: GCA_003439945.1. Lineage (NCBI taxonomy): Eukaryota > Metazoa > Arthropoda > Arachnida > Mesostigmata > Dermanyssidae > Dermanyssus > Dermanyssus gallinae. The sequence continues at coordinate 71,271 of QVRM01005329.1, forward strand.
TTCAACTATCCTATAAGCGCCGTTCCTCTGCGTTAACGGATATCGTGTGTCTACAAAAGAATGTATGTCTCATTCCAATCTCCTGTCAATTGTCTATGCATAGCCCATACACTAAAAGTGCAGCCCGGGACCACAACGGGTGTTTGTATAATAATTGTGCCTGTTAATCAATACTCCAATTGCTCACAATCGAGTGGCTGCTGTTAACAACAGATTGAAGAAGCAAAGTTCAACACAAATTCTTGTAACGTGAACGATTTGTGTGCGACAACCACAATGTGAGTTAATGTATAAAAAAAAACATACTTTGTGTAGTAGAGTACTCGCCTCGCTATTAGGTATATGTGGCTCCTAATAGATGCTGCGTTTGAACCTTTCACCAGGCACTACAATAAAATGATTGTGCCGCGTTTAATTAATTGCTATGCACGACATTTGATGTAGCATCGTTAGAACATACACCCGTTGCGGCAATCAAGTGACGGGTTGGTACAGGAAGCTAGTGCACGGGCTGTGGTTATCGTTTACCGAAGCCTTGCTGATTCGATCCCAGTTGTTTGATCGAATCTTCTTGAGCGATGAGCAGATGTTAAACCGTACTACTTAGAGTCACCGGCCAGGCTGCCACAATCACTGTTGGGGAAACTCTCTAGATCTCTATTAACATGTCCGGCTCTCTGTACATTAAAGCTATGCCTCACAATGAGTCCGAGCCCGCAGGGGACGGCCGATAGTCTAGAATTAAAAGCAATCTCCTAAAATATGTGTCAGTTCTAGTTGCTGCAGTTAGCGGCGCTATACGATGTCACGAGCGTTTGAATTGGTCTTCTTTAAGATTGCGCGTCTTCTCATTCTTCCCCGATGGACGTGTCAAGCGGAGTCGTAAACTTCGAAATGCTCCGTCAACTTACTAATCAGGCGTCTGCTCCGTACACTCTATGCATACTGACTTATATTTAACTGAAGTGACCTACCATTCGTTCGACAGGTAGCTTCTGCTCTACAAACGGAAATTTACCGATTTAGCTGTATCTAATAGCAGCGTATATATATATATATATATATATATATATATATATATATATATATTGCCTACATCTATATTTGGCGGCACTCCCATTGCATAAGCGTGCTATAGGATGAGCGTAGCACAAATCGGTTTAACATTTGCAATCTGGAGCCCACCCGGCCGTATCGTGGGTGTCTACTCCATTGCAAGCCCCTCTCATAAATAGCACATATACTGTATTATTATTATTATTATTATTATTATTATTATTATTATTATTATTATTATTATTATTATTATTATTATTATTATTATTATTATTATTATTATTATTATTATTTATTACATGTTAAACAATGTTACAGTTGAGAGGTCTGAACGTATTATTGCAAAGTTTTTTTAAATATCTAGTTCACTCCATGGCGCCTAAAATAGATGCCGCGTTTCCTATGAAAACTGCCAAGGACAACGCTTGCCTCAAGAATTGACCACCTCTTCGGTCGTTCGTGACCTCCTGAATTCGCTTACTCAAATCTTTGAGAAATGCTTCGGTTCCCTTGCTGATTGGTCCTAGTGTCTCCATGGCAATAGGCACAAAAATATATCTTGTTTCCAGTCCAGCATATTTAAACCGTTTTCTGGCGTCCGCGTGCTTTGCTACCCACCCTGGCTCAACAGAGCGGTCGTGTAAATAGGAAGCCGCGGTTGTGCACGAAATCGTTGCATCCCAAGCTAGGGACTTTCCATGAGACCATAATGCAATGGTCACTCCATCAGGTCTTTCTTCGCCAGCGGACACTAAACCTCTCGGTTCAAGTGTAGATGGTATACCGGCTTTCCTAAGGGACCTTATGATCACACCGTTTAGTTCAGCATGTCTGGACGATCTACCGGCGCTCTTCAAGCAACTCAGTGGGTGTAGGCCACTGGAATCCACCATCTCCATTATTATTATTATTATTATTATTATTATTATTATTATTATTATTATTATTATTATTATTATTATTATTATTATTATTATTATTTTAGACGCTATTGGTACATTCCTATATACTTCTTTTATTTTTGAATGTTAATAATTTTAACTCCGATGTTTAAGTCCCACAGAAACACAAATAGCTATATATCAAGGGTGTCACTGCAGGAATGAACCATATGTAGGCTTATTGACAACTCGTTAAGGTAGGCATTTCAATTGAAGCGAAAATATTTTGTTTAGGAGTGACAGTCAACAAGTAACATTTGATGCTTCGATGTGACTTGTTGGACCTAGCTCAAAATAATGTCTGTTCTGCTTTATCTTAAAGACATTATTTTTTATACAGAAATAATATTATTCGCACTGAGGTCAAATGGAAATCCTGTAGTGCATAACTTTGTTTACCTTTATGTTCAATACATTAAATGCTGCCACCCTACATTCATTCAAGGGAATTGTACAAAATTAAGTCCATGAAATGCGCACTTTCCTGAATGAATTTGTCTCATGAGCGTAATGGCAAAATGTTCATGTATCGAATATGAAAAACAAACCATCGAGGCATTACAAGATCTCGATTTTGCAGACTCTGTTCCACACGACTCTGGATTCAACATTTGCTAGACAGCGATTAATGTGATTCAGAATTAATTTTCGTCTCATTTCATTGGTATCTTAACTTTCTCCACTGCAGGAACATGCAGGTGCTTTTACCTTTTAAAATTGCTTACTCACCTGCCCAACGAGGACCGTTTTATTCATCCGTCTTTGAACAAATCTCAGATCATGCTGTAGAAAAATTGTTACACTTCATTATGCACTTTTCTTGGTGACGTACCTAGGAATTTTCGCAGCTAAAATATTTTGAGCGGCCGGGGAAATTTTATTTTGAGGGAGCAACGAAAAAGATGGCAGGGAAACGGGTTTCCAGATCTAGTTTAAACATGTGAAAGTCATTTGTAACGAAATACATTATTGATCATCCTATTTGTTTGGGACAGCGAATGTTATTTCTCATGCCAGACCGGCATGCCGGCATCGTGTTCATTGTGCGTGTGTCTCACTTGGGCGTCTTCCCGTGCATATTGCCTGCTGTGATCTCTTCCGTCTAAATGCGGCTCGCAACGATAACGGGCAAGCAACATGGGACCCGCGACTATATATATATATATATATATATATATATACATATATGGACCACAGGGTCATTCGCCATGCGAACAGACAAATATTGACCATACGCAACGCAACTTTCTAATCGATAGTATTATTGGTAGGTTATTTGGCTTGACACCAAAGAAGTGCTATAGCATATCCGCTCACCTAAGCTGGCGTGAAATAGTCAAGTTACATTTTTCAAAATGGAAGAATAGGGGTAGAAAACCCTTTGTAATAACGTTAAAAGAACATAACCAACGTAACCGTTTAAATTTTTTTGTCTGTACTCCTTCAACTAATTTCTTGTTTTTTTGCAGCTAGGGTTCCTAGAGCGGGAAAACCGCAGACATGGATTAAGGAAGTACATAGGAAGCTAATAGTGACGTAGACTCGCAGATCAGGTGCCAGAATAGCTGTGTATAGGATGATTCTATTTATTGCACAGTCGGATGCTGAATGCACTAGCGGAACACGCTTGGAAATTAACAGTGCCGAACCATTCTTAGCGTACCAATGCTATTATTGTAGCATATAACTCAATTCGAAGCGCTCGTAAAATCTAAGAAAGCCGACAATATTACAGCAATTACGTGAATCGATATAGGGGGCCTGAAAAATCAACTGGCAGCGTTCAAGGGTTTTCGTGCTCTCATATCTGCCCGATGTGCGCCCTCTTCGTACACAGGACAGAGTAGGGCTGTCAAATCCAAGGTGAAGCGTTATTGAACGGAAGATTGCGTAAATATTGTAAAAAAGGAAAGCTCTGTGTGGGCATGCTAAGAGCTCTTCGTGCAGTTTATGGTCATACGACTAACTAATCTTGTGAGAGCACCACATTCGTAAACTTGTGCAAGGTGTTTTACAGAACGGATTAGAGAACTTGTGCAAGAGTTTTACAGAACGGCTTAGAGAACTTGTGCAAGAGTTTTACGGAACGGAACAACTGGGACTTTGGTGCACTTTAACCTCTTAGTGTAAATTGAAGTGCGCAACTTTTAAGATCGGATCTAACGAAGTATTCATATAAGATTTAGTTGGCACAAGATCTCGCGTTTACATATCACTAGGAGCAACTACACGTTGCTAGTTAGGCTTCCAAGGTTATGCATATATCGTTCCTATAAGAAAATTCTATTTATTTTTTGACGAATTTCATATTCATCTGAATGGTGTGACTAAAACGAAACTGTTGCAACCCTGACGTCCCTCATGAACAGAGTTACATGTGTCATATGCGACGTCTAGTGCGGCCTCTAATCAAAAGCAGTTATCGAATTTTATCCTGTAGAAACTTTTTAAAAGTAAAGAGAGTAAATTGTACGCTTAGAATTTCAAAGAATTGCAAAACATTGGTGGCCCGTATACGAAAAACTACACAACTTTTAAAAACAACAAGATCACCACCTCACTAATATTGCATTTTGTTACAAATATATATATATATATATATATATATATATATATATATATATATATATATATATATATATATATATATATATATTTATATGTAAAATATTTTAAGCATTTTTCCTTTCATGTGACCTTAAAGATGTCAGACTATTTTTAACCATCATAAAAACGATTGTGATGATTTATTAATCATTTACAATACGTTTGCACACTCGGCAGTGCTCGCCTTAACAAAAAATGTGGTAAAAAGGTGTCACGTGAGGTTAAGAATCAGCTGTCTGTGTCCTTGCTAGATCGTAGCCCCCGCTCTTATGGATCCGGTGCGAGCGGTATATCCTCAAGGTTCCTTGCAACGTTAAGACGGTAAGATCTATAAGATTTATCTTTGTGACGCCGAGCCCCAAGAGCGTACTCGCAGTTTCGGAGTCCCATACACCACGCATAGAGATAGTGATGGATCCGAATCTGCGAGGTTCTTGCGGGTCGGGGAGCACCGCCCTTAGGAACTCGACGTCATATTTGGTGATCTTGTCTTGCCCTGCTTTTGCGAGGTTCCTGTTCGGGACGCAAACCTCGGCATCTAAAACTCAGACCTCGGTAGGTGTTGTTATGACGAGGTCGGGCTTTAGACCCGGTGCGCCCGGTCGACGGAATACTCGCTCACGAACCACCTCATGGCCCCTCTCGCGGAGAAGGCGCGCCACGTAATCACAGACGTCGTCATGTCTCTTTATAGTTTATTTGTGTGTTGTATCGCACATCTGAGCGACATGAGCCAACGTCTCAGGCGCATGACACCCGTGCCTACAACGTTTGTTGTAGCCTGGGCGTATATATATACTACAATTGACCATTTCTACAGCAATAACAAACACATTTGAAGGGACGCTGCGTCTGGATATCATGGACCGTGTGCAAAGTCGCCCATACATAAGCATTTATGATCTCTGCCTTTCTTTGTCGTTAGCCCGTTTGGGTGCACCACACTTCACCTGTACAGGCCGGTGATTTCGATTGACCTGTCACCGCATCTCTGGGGCGCTTAGAAAACTTATTTACTCCGGATCGTCTATCGTCGGACGGAACGCAGGCCACTTTAGAAAGTCTGGAAGCAGCAAAAGGCCAACCTCGCGCAGAAAGCCAACCGGTGTCCGTCTAGCGACAAAAGCCATTTTGGTGTGATCTGACGCCATCTTGTGTGCGTAAGGGTACACACGCTGCGTCTGCCTTCTGGTGTCAGATTGAAACGCTAGGAACAGCGCACAATAGCAGCCCGTGCTGTCTCAAACCATAGGCTGTCTTCGTTCGCCAGCAAGTCGAGACGAATCCGTCAACCCGCCGCGTTACCCGCCTGTTGTAACCTTGACAAGTCCACCCCACTCCCGGAGCGACGACCTAAGCCATATAGTAGTAGTAGTAGTAGTAGCAGTACGTAATGTCCGCAATCTGCAACTGTAAATAACCATACATTTTTGTATATTGGAAGGCCGAATCTGACATCTTTAGGGTAGCGCTATATAGATATAATCGAGCACGAAGCAAGCCATTCATTATTGTCTATCGCTACGCCAGCTATCAACTCCATGACGTTAGACGCATAGATTGAGTAGGTGGAAGCTTCGTGATCTTGCTTATGTGCCGGCTGTCTGAACTGCCTACTCCAAAAGAAAACATAGCTCCGTTACAGAAATGCAATGAGATTTTTAAAGCTACCTGTCATATATATATATATATATATATATATATATATATATATATATATATATATATATATATATATATATATATATATATATACAGGGTGTTGCAGAATTTTTTTTTATAATAGAATATACAGATTGTAGAGCTCGTTAAAGCAAATATTTTTCCAATGGAACATGGTCTCGGAACAGTCAAAAAAATTCATGACGATTATTTTGGTACCACACTTATGGCAATGCGAGCTGTGGTTGCGGAGTAATTACGATTTTTCGGAGGGCATGTCCAGATTAAGTGCATGTAAAATTACTGTGGCGACGTTCACTACCGCCGACGTGTCGCGCGACAGCCGCAGCGCGTAATTTTTCATGCACTTAATCTGGACATGCCCTCCGAAAAACTCGTAATTACTCCGCAACCACAGCTCGCATTGCCATGCGTTTGGTACCAAAATGATCGTCATGAAATGCGCATTTGCTGAATATGTTAGCTTTGAACAGGTGGGTGGTCGTAGGGTTATGATTCTGAAGTATTCGGCGTAAAAGCTAATAAAGAACTTTATTTTTGACGAATTCTCTTTTAAACGACCGTGTCGCATCTTCTGACCGGCCTTATATGCCCTTCGGAAGAAGCAGAATTTTCTCAGGAACAGTGTGTCTAGGGGGATTGGTTGTCTCGCAACAGCACATTTTATGCTCCTATGTCGGGCAAAAACACTAGTGTCACAAATTGTAGTCATTTCGCTCTCACTCCGAAACAAGACTTCTCAGAGACCATGTTCCATTGGAAAAAATATTTGCTTTAATGAGCTCTACAATTCCCTATTTCTATTATAAAAAAAATTATGCAACACCCTATATATATATATATATATATATATGCAGTGTATCCGTAAAAGATAGGACCAAACTCAGGGTACGTTTCGTATAAGTGTGAGATGATACATTTTCTGAGTTGTGATTTTAGGGTAGTTTTTTGGATCCACGTTTATAAAATGCACGCACGCCTATGGGAGAATTTCAATTAGGCAGTACTTAATTAAAAAATCAAGCCCACCGGCAATTGGAATGAAATTCTACATTGCCTGAAATACACTTGGCCTCACAGCTAAGACAGGAACTATTGTGATATTATGAAGGGATCGCAAAATGCCGATGATCACATTGGATGTGAGTGGCTACATGCGGCTACCATGTTTGTCCTTCCTTGGTCAATCAAGTCACTTGTAAAAACTGTGAAAGCACAGGAAATAAGTTATTTTAGCCAAATTGCTCAAACAAATGCCTGTCAGCTATTCTACGAAAATTGAATTTGAAAAACATGCCACCATTAATGGAAACGCCAGACGAGAGCAGACCAAAGCGGCCCCTTGCGTGACTTTGATTAGAGAGGTCGAGCTGAGTGGTGGTGCCGTAGTGGAACTTTGTGTCTATGTAGTTCGATTAATGTTTGATTCGAAAGTGCAGGCGCTTCTATCACGTGTATGGACCGGTTCACAACAACATGCCCAGAAAGCTGACATGCATTTAGTGTATGGTAAAGCTGGCGGTGGTAACGTGAGAGCCGCACGCCGGTGATTGTACGTAGAACGCCATCGACACAGACAAATACCTGACAGTAAAATGTTCACAAGACTATATCTCGTTTGCTTCGCGAAACTGGATCATTTTACGGGCGTGAATTTTTTTCTCAATGATCTAACAACCACATTGTTAGGCAGTCGTAATGGGTTAAGTTGCCTGTGACACGATGTCGTCTAAATGCATCTATCGTCATCGCGTTCTCGTACTGGATTTATATAGGTTTTCTTCAGCAGAGGTACGTAGTAGCAGGGCAATGACAGTGAGACAGTGAGACCTGAACAGTGAGTAACGCAAATACGACGGAACACATTGTTGAACGAGTAATCGCGCGTCTTTTTTGCAAGCACTAGAAGTGCCGGTGTAAATTGTACCACGAGGTCTACGAGGTGTTAAACGAATCAGGGCTACATCCGTACCGGTTGCAGCGAGTTCAAGCCAACCGGACTTCTGACTACCAGCCACGCATTCATTTCTATCGCTGGTCTCGTTCTGCAACAAGCACTGACCAATGTGGAATTTCCTGCACTTGTTTTCTTCACGGACAAAGCGTCCTCTACACACGATGGTGTGTTCAACGCACACAGTGGTAGGTATGTGTCTGAACATGTTGGTTTTGCAAGCGTAATCTATTAATTTCGAGAGCCTGGGCGTGAAAGTTCAAACACACAAAAGTACAAGAATATATATAATTTTATTTATATAACTTCCCTACGTTAGCACTTTGGAGTGGACAACTGTCTCCGCGCGAACGGGTGTTTACGGGTTTTCTAACCCAGGGTTAGCCCAGTTTAACAATGTGCCTCAAACAGACGCTGCATTTCTTCGTTGAATGTCGAGCGACAGCTTCTAACGCAAGACTTTGAAGTCTCCCGTCAAAAGATTAACTCTACCTACGCGCATATTAATAATAATATTTTTTGCGCTGGCATAAAGCTTCTATCAAGGCGCATGACAGGCCACGATCGCGGACAAAAGTACAATAATATAATTTAGAGAACTCTTTTTAATACCACAATAGTTCATGTAAGGCCAATGTAGATGTTTCTCCCGAATGCGCCGGTATGCTGTTTTGGTGTTGTTTTTCAAATGAACAATGCGTTCTTTGACAATCGGGAATTTTATATACTCGTACAGACAGCCACGCTAAAATACAAAATCAGAAACATTTTGATCTCACTCTTATACGAAACGTCTTCGCCGCCCACTCTTTATTGGCAAAAATTATTTTCTGACCAAGTTTGGCACTTGAGTTTGATCTTATATTCCACTGACTCTCTCTCTCTCTCTATATATATATATATATAGTTTTCAAAATAAGTATGCACCTGTGTATTAAAGTACTCCAGGATTTGGTAAATGTATGTCATAACATTAGATTGTGCAGTGTAAATATTCTCCTCAGTAATAAGGAAGCATTACATGAGAAACTTTTTTGATTAACAATGTTGTCAGAACACTCTCCTTCATAAAGTGGAATCTGTGGCTACATATTAGAACGGTATAATAAACATATAATGGCTCTTGTAACGACCGGGGTGTATCCGCTTTGATCGCCCGATACTGCTCAGGAAAATTTGCAGCCATTGATTTACCCGGGCACAAGCGGAAATATATAGACCGGTAATATTGAAATTAGGCCGTTAGGTCGTCAATTCCCTTTATGGCACCTTCGTGTCTGTATATATGCGCATATATTTCCCGGTGCATTTAGGATAAATACATAGGTCTAGTTGTAATCTAGTCATACAGGTCATTGCTGACCATTTCGTAAAGAATGGCCCTGGATGGTTGTCAGAAAACTGCACCAGATAAAAGCCGCATCCTGTTTTTCTATCCCCACCTGCTTTTCGTTTACCGCTTTGAGAAAGATACTGGCGACTCAGACATGATTGGATGCGGACTTGTACGTGAGTTTCATTGCACGTTTACTAACTAGCGAGCTTGTACTGAAGTCGGGCGGCCTGCGTTTCTGCATACGGTAACGCTATAATAGTAGCGCTTCTATTTGGAGTCAGGGAATTGCTAGCCTTTTCTTGCTAAAACCAATGTCAATATACCTTCTATAAAGATCTTCATCTTCCACCGCTTATGCATTAGAATGTTCCGTTTGTCTCATCCTTTTTATATTGTTTTCATTGTTACTACAAATGTTGTTGTTGTTGTTGCCGACGCACATTTACCATCCACCGTGGCAACAATGCGTGTCGATACTTGCTTTCATGATGCATTCGTGCGTGTGAACGAAAGAGACTCGAATAGAAGTGTTTCTGCCTTTTGGAAGACGAATGACAGTGGAATAGCATCGAAGAATGCCGCCTGCTTTTCGAGAAATTCCGTAGAGTGCAACGAAACACGGAGGAAATATCGTCTTACGCAAATATGTTTAAGAACTCCTTGCTTCTTGTAACGTGGGAGAGAATATTTCGATTAGGTTTACCCCTATATATATATATATATATATATATATATATATATGAGACACGAACGGTAGCCTATTCTGCAAAAGGTCTCTAATTGTTAAAATTGTTGAAAATGTCAAAATATGGAAATTGTAAGTTCAATGAGAAATTACTGAAGTTATATAAATTTGCCGTCTGGAGAAGACGGTCCCATAAAAAGAGAAAAAATATATACAGGTAGTTCAACAAATTCTTAAAATGAAAACCAAGAATTTTCCAAATCTTGTTTTTAATTTTTTCTTATTCGATATACTCCCCGAGAAGCTCAATACACTTTTCCCACCGAGATTTCAGAGCATTTATACCTCTTGAGTAGAATTCCGCGTCTTTAGACTGAAAATAGGCATTGACAGCAGCCTTAACCTCTTCATTGCTGGAAAAACGCTTTACACCGAGACTATTCTTCAAATGTCCGAAAAGGAAATAATCAGAGGGGGCCAGGTCTGGAGAATAGGAAGGTTGTTCAATAAGTTCGAACCTCAGTTGGGCCAGTTTTGCCGTTGCTTGCCGCGACTTGTGTGCGGGAGCATTGTCCTGGTGAAACAGGACAACCTTCTTCTGCAAAGCGGGCCGTTTCACGATGAGTTCTTGCTTCAGGCAGTCCAACAGTCTTGCATAATATTCTCCCGTGATCGTTTTACCGCTCTCAAGGTAGTCGACCAGAATTATTCCACGTTGGTCCCAAAAAACCGTAGCCATCAACTTTCCGGCCGATGCCGTTGTCCGCACCCTCTTCGGAGGTCCTTCACCAGGTGCACACCATTGACGAGATGCTTCTTGGGTCTCGGGAGTGTAGCGATGGACCCAGCTTTCATCGACGGTCACGAATCTGCGCCAAAAATCCGACGGATTTTTCGACATCTTGGCCAAATTTCGCTATGAAGCGGAAACACGCGCGTCTTTTTGGCCTTGGTTGAGCAAATGCGGCACCCATTTTGCTCTGAGCTTTTTCATCTTCAAGTTTTCGTGCAGGATGAAATGCACTCTACCCAAACTGATCCCCAAGGCCTCCGCTATCTCCCTAATGTTCACTCGCTTATTTGCGGCAACGATTTTCCGCACTTTTTCCACGTTTTCCTCATCAGTTGCCGTTTTTGGGCGTCCTGAACATAGTTCATCCTCGGTGCTCCTGCGACCTATTTTTAACTCATTAATCCAGTTGGAAACAGTGGCAAAACATGGCGCAGAGTCACCGTACACCTCGTCTAACTCAGTTTTCACTTGGGTCGCATTCCAACCTTTGAAATAAAAATGCTTGATAACCACTCGAAACTCTTTTTTCTCCATTTTTCAAAATCACGCCGATACGTTGCATGGGAAAAGCGATCAAACGAAATCGCAACGGCCAATCACCATAATATTTTGACTGCTAGCATTCGAAAAGTTGCCGTTTCCAATAGCGGTGAAAGCGCGCCAAAATTCGAATTCTGAAAAGCTCATTTTAAGAACTTGTTGAACTACCTGTATATACCAAAATGAGGTGTATATATGTATATTTTATTGATCTAGTTTATTATACTCCTTATTTCGTATTTATATTTGTGTTATTTGAACGTGCCTCGAATCCAGCAAGTGCTATGTATCTGCCCATCCCACAGCGCCGATTATAGAAGCGGCATTGCCTCTACACACCGCAAGAGACAGAAGCTGTCTCAGATACTCTGCCTCGCGCTGGTTCCCCGCTGCTTCCATTCCACTTCCGGCCAGATCTCGAATTAATTTTGCTGTCGCACTGCTGATGGGCTCTAGTGTTTTTTAGCTACCAGTGCGAAATGAAGACTGTTTTTGAGATCTGCGTATATGCGTTTCTGTTACTGTACAGCGTGCTACCCATCCTGTGCCGATAGAGCTGTGGTTGAGATACGAGGGAGCTGCTGCGGTAGGTGCAGGACACTGTAGCATCCCAGGTTATGCACCTTCCGTAAGACCCATAAAAGTATGGCCATGCCAATAGGCCTTTTGTCGTCGTCCAGTTCGAGACCTCGACATTTCAGTTTTGCTGGCAACCTTGCAATTCTAAGGGCTCTTTTAATATTTTAATTTAACTATATGTGCCGTGAAATTCTTCTAGAGCTTCTTGCACAGTTCAATGAGTGTAGACTGCATGCTGCGCAATGAAAGGGCTTGCATTTTGAGCTCTTAACCTAATAGCGGCAGCCATGCAAAAGTGGTTGGGTCCAGCATGGTGCCTACATGCGGAAAGACAGAAGCCGTCCCACATATTCTCCCACGCGTTGGTTTCCCGCCGGTGCATCAATTTTTTCTTGCCAAATCCCGAATGAACCTTACTGTCTCACGAGAGCTGGAGCTCTTTTAAAGGGCAGTGGTCCTGTTTAATCCTGATTTTGCATTCAGCTTTTATTTTATCTTTGTAAATTGGCATATGCGTGTCGTGACTTGCCAATGAGTCTCCTAAAGAACCAATCTGGTTTAAAGAAGCAGCGAAACATACTTCAGTAAGATCTACTGAATATTTCGCCGTTCAGCGTGATGTTCAGCACCTTGCTTATGATCTTTCAGGTAAAAGTATCGTATGCCGAAGTCTGTCGGTGCAGTACTAGTTTAAGCAGGACGAATTAGGTTGTATCTCCGTAGGCATTGCCTCCGTAGGCATTTTTAATTGTTAACGAGCGCGGGTTGTGAATGGTCTCCTTGTTGAACTCCCTCGTTTGAAATAATAGACGTGATCGTGTCCCAACAATAAGGGCTCTCTGTAGATTTGCCCGACCAGTGGTAGTAGGTCTCGGACGTACTGTTTTACTCTCCGCAGAAGTAAATATGTTTGTATTCTATAGAATGCATTGCAGGAGTCTAGCTTAACTGTTACGCGAGCGGGTCCTTCTGCTTCAACTGAAGCTCGGATCGCGTGAATTGCTTGTTTCGCTTCGCTCTTTACTGTTACACCGACCTGATGCGGTTTTATCGCTACTAGATTTGCGGTCATGGTGTTGCCGGTTCGATCCCCGTTGGTGATCGAATTTTCTTTGAGCGATGCCCATTGAGAATAGATGCTAAACCATACCGCTAAAAGTCAGCGGCCATGCTGCCACAAGGACTGTTGGGGCAATCCTAATTATCTTAACATATCCGTCCCTCGGTGCATTAATGATATACCTCAGGTTAAGTTCCAGGCCCGTAGGAGACGGAGGATGGTACAGAATTAAAAACAACCTTCTTAAAAAAAATTGTATTATAGATTCGCGGACAAAGCTTTCTTTGCTGCCAGTTTCCTTAACATGAGTCCGCATCAAACTGCGTATATAGAAACTATTTGCTTCTGTGAAGGAGTAAGATTTGCTCTGTAGGAGATCAAGAGACGGCTGAACGGTGACCGTTCACTCTTTAGTGCGTTCTCCATAAAACTCTAAACTTTTCAAACAGTCTTGTTGAAGATGGATTCTTTTGGTCTAGCATATTATTCAGGTGCCGTGGAAGTAAGTCATTCTAGTTTTGAAGCTAGCGCGACATATTGTGCTTCATTCAATACCAGAAGATCTGACACATGTATCTATTCACTTTGTTGTGGATTCTCTGACTATCGAGTCTATCAGGACGTTAGGTACATATTTTGAGGTTTAGTAGAATTCAGCGATAATTTGTTTTATAAGAAGGACGGCGGGAACGTCTCGGCAAAGTTTTACGATTATGAGCATGAAAGCTTCAGCGTAAAACACAACACTATGACTATCGAAATAGTTTGTTACTTGGCAACTACGTAACGCAGCACCATCACTTTGGTATGGAAATTATGGGATTGATTTTGTATTTTCTGCTAATATTCTCAAGCGGTTTATTTTAACGGAAGCAAGCTTGCTTAAGATGTTTGCGCTTAAGTTTCTTCTCCGTATTGTGCTTGGCGAGGGCGATAACGTCAAAGGACATCGCTATATGTACCGCGGCTCGTATCTCGTCGTCCACGAGCTTGCGCCCGCGAGGCCTAAATAGATGTGAGGCATCTCTTACGGTTAGCCCTGTCTATGCTTGCTATGTTACATCAAATGAACGGACGTAGTGTTGAGTCAACCGTTTTATTTCTCGGAGGGGTAAAGATAAGTGTTGGCATAGACAATAACGTTATCCATAATACAACGTCTTTCGTTCGATTGAAGTAACCAATTGTTTTCGCAGACGCTGCTGCACTTGGTTTCCTGACTCCTCTCAATACTATTTGTATCAACTGAACAACATGTGAATTTTCTGTATGTCATGGTTGTCTGCGCTTACTGAATGACGTGAAGGTTGCCTAGTTATTTGATGATGGTTTAGTCGTTGGTTCCGTTTCTAGGGGAGGTGGAAGGTCTTTTGCGTGTGAGCCCTTAAACACAGAAATCAGAAGCGCCTTTGCTAGTGCAGACTATGGAAAGGTAAGTAACTTATCGACATCGATTGGATTCTTCTTTAGACAATCGGAAATCAGAGGCCTTAACAATCCAGATAACTTTAAGAAACCGTTGATTAAGTGCGATGTTTTCTTTTTGGTTTAACTCTGCGCAGCTTGTTTGCTTTGTTGTAGGTCGTATTTGTTTTTTTTTTGTGTGATGATATGGCACACAACCGTCTTTCTACTATTACCCTTAATAGGAATGCTAGGAGGACTTAGCATCGTTGCGGGCTGTTTGGTGACGGGAAGCTTTTCGTATTAGTCTACGGCCAAACTAGTCGCATGATAGACACTCTGAAGGAAACCTAGCGTAGAGCGTGATATATATAACTTAAAAGTGTTCACCTGCTATAAACACATCCGGAGTAAAACTCCATTAAATCGAAGTGAGACCCTTTCTGAGTGCCTTCATATGTTGACAGCATTATTTGGGTCACCTTCGCCTGCGGCAGTGTATTTTTCTGGCTTTGCCTCAGTCATACCCTGTTATTTTAGCCATAACACTAGACATTCTTCTTGAAATAGTATATTTACTCCGCTAACCACCGCCTCATCCTTTGACTGTACGATCCGAACTGCAAAACTACCCTGCGCTTTTAAACGAGTATGCGCACTAGGCATCGTCCCTTTAGGTATAAATCTTTGGCAAACTACGTTCCTTCAGACTCTCAGGATCATTTAAATTCTCGAAAATGATGTCCGGTCGATCTTCATTGGCGCCGGAATCGCCGGCATTCGGGCGACTATTACTCTTTGTACTCATGGGAGTTACTGTTGTCGCGTGTTTACCCACTCTCTTCATAGCAGCTTTCACCGCTTTCTCCTCCCTACTGGCTCGAACTATGATGCAGGTAGGATACCGTTGCTGTGCATGATACTGTCATATCCTACGCTAAACAATTCCAATAAACCTCTTGGTTCTGCTGTAAATCGTATATCAGCCAGAGAGCTCTTCGAATCACATTTTTACATTAGGCGTGTCTGAGAAGCCTATCGAAACTTTTGAGACAACTTAATGGGTGTTGGCCATTATAGTTAACAGCCTCTCCACACACACACACGATCTTAAGTTGCTAAAAGTCTCTTGCATTTTCGGGGATTTCTGAATTTGAGATGAAGTTTGTTTGATCGACATTGTGCGTATGTATTTTTTTTCATCAGTTATGCAGTGTGTGCTGGATAAGACAATCTCTAAGGGTACTCATAGGTATCACACCTCTAATGCCACGACCTGCTATGCTTGTGTTATCTCAAAATTTTCAGCGCAATAATTCTTAGTGTGACGGCGTAGCAGACTAACGGAGAAAAGTTAGTAGCCCGTTTGATCCCGAATCCACCTTTGCTAATAGGGAGGCGTTTTTTTATAGATCGATGTTTAGGACTTTTAATAGCACGCTTTTATCCGTTTCATCGTAGGCAATTCGTTTTTGGTGTATGACGATGCAGAAGATAATTTATGAGAGTAACTGAATATTGACAATTCAAAGCTGTATTTCCAAATGCATAGTGTTCCTTGTATATGCATGCTTATTCATCGTGGACGAATCTCTGTATATATATATATATATATATATATATATATAGAGAGAGAGAGAGAGAGAGAGAGAGGGAGAGAGAGAGGGAGAGAGATTTACTTGTAATTATATAAACATATAGGCGCAAATAGGCCAAAGCGTCGTCACAATGCGGTTGTAGTTAGTCAGCAGCATTCGCTGTCCACTGCCGTTCAAGAAGCAGAAAGCGGCAACATAAAACTCCTATGTCGACCTACGTCGGAAGGACTATCTGGTGACCGTTTAACACGTTGACACATATCCCGAATGGAACAGATTACAGATAGGGTTGGACAAGTCCGTTTGATAGCGGCCGCCAAAGCAGAATTGTTTGAGCGGCAGCAGAGACATTTATGTTATCGGCTCCGTCCTGCTTCTATTATAGCATCTTGCAGTAATCCGGCCGGGCCGATCGAGCGGGATTAGTGGGGTAGTCGTGTGTTTACATACGACCCCACTAATCCATCGAGATTGAGTATGGCTAGAGAAACATTGGAGCGACGACGCTATGTTTCGCCGTTATGATTCGGGGCCTGCATCTTTCTCTTTTGCCGAGATGCGGCCACATGGAGAGAAACGAGGTATTGGCAGGAACATGTCTTCGACTCGAGCCCTAGCGCCTATTTGCTCCGTTGTCGTCCTCACGAAGCAAGCTCCATCGCCCGGGGGGGGGGGAGCTAAATATACTGCTTGAACAATTGGCTCTCGCTGGCGAAAGCCTCCGGACCCGGCAATAAATCAGACTTTGGTTCCTCCCCCTCCGCACGCTCTTCTTTTTTCCCGTCTTAGAACGAGAAAATAATAGACGCCATCGAAGACTGGAGTTACGGAAACCTAGTATAGCAACGGATCCGGCGACAATGGCTGCTCGACTGTCGAAAAACGGGATCAATGCGACCATATGAAGGTCATTTGATTGGACACTCTCGATAGCTATCGTTATCTTAAACAATAGACTCTTTTTAAAAGTTAACTGAGCCTCTACACAACAGTTACAAGTTTTTGATATTGGAATCTGGCTGCACTACTCAGTGTTGAGATAGTGTATCGTTTTAATATCCTAAGCTTACTTCGATCACTAAAGCATAGGCAGGGTTCTGTCTACCTTAGGCCAATGCCGGTATCGAACTGCTCCAGCCAAACCCTGTTCAGCTCACTGATGAACCGTTCGAATGATATTTATATATTTAAAACTACTCACTTAACCGAGTTGGCAAACCCTTTTCACGTCTGGCGAAGTGTTGCGAGGGGTAGCAAAACATCCGTGCCTGAACGTGCAATATCTCATATATATATATTTTTTTTTCTGTAAATTTTTAATTGGTGAGACACGTGGGGATTGATTGGCAGCACCGCGTAGCCCATAAATCCACAAAGGTGAGCTCGCCTGAACGCATGCCCGATTGTGTAACATACAAAGAGGCGTATGCGCTTTTACAATGCCACGTAACACAATCAACTCGCCTATTTCCAGTGAAAAGGGTCTATTTCTGACGGATTTGTTTACGAACTACGAAACAATCCGCTTCACGTGGCAGAGGGGTATCTCGCTGATGAGTCGCAAACTTGGCCCTCAGCGCTAGTCTAGAGGCTCGTGCCAGCGAACAGGAGGTTTGCAAAGCTCGGCCCTCAGCGCTAGTCTAGAGGCTCGTGCCAGCGAACAGGAGGTTTGCAAAGCTCGGCCCGGGACTTAAGATAGATTCGCCACTTTTGTTCTATTCGTCGTGGATCGCCTGAACACCCGCAGAGGGCAGCCAATTGTAAAAGGCTGTTGCTGTTAGCGAGTTATGTTATTAAGAGCTCTCAGCGTTGTCTGCTACTCGGTATATGGGGCAGGACGGCCCCAGAGCAATCGACCAGGTAGACAGCGAAGACGACGTGTACTGGGGCAGCAAAAGCCAGCTAGACAGACCGCTGAGCTTCCAAAAAAGAAAGTCAGCGCTCTTTTGTGTTCAAATGCGGCAGGAAGACACCTCGGGCGGGTACGGGACTCAACCGGTACGGGACTCTATGTATGGATTAGACGTCGGCACAACTACGTATATAGAAAACCCGCCACGGCCAAAATTGTTGTTGATACTTCTTTGCCGGCCGCCTACACGGACGAATGAAAGAAAAGATAGAAAGTAGGAAAGCAACAGCAAAACAAAAGCAGCACAACTAATGCTAATGGTGTGCGGCACACCGCTAAGCTGTAGCGCGTTCTTTTTTCTGTTTATCGTTAATTATTTGTCAATGGGACGAAGTCGGGGACATGGCTGACGACCCTAATTCTAGGAGTCACCAGTTCGACTAGTACGGCGCGACGTCTTACAGCTTTGTAAGACCTGCAGATCTAAGTTTATTCCGATTATTCACAATAAAAAGCCATGCAACGTAACCCGTTGCAATACTTAGTCTTAACGGCAGCTAGGCACAAAAAGGAATACTTTCACTTCCACTCAAAAATGATTTGGAGATGGGTTCATAGCGGGCCCACTGGCTAACTCGGCGTAGAACATCTACCGATCGCCTGCTTCGCTGTAGGCAATAAATTCGTTAATGGTGGTTACTATTATTTAAAAGAAAAATATTGCAATGGCTATAAATCGTATTGAAATCATTATAGATACAACAGCAATGTAAATCTCTCGTTGAAGCATCGTCTATAGCAGTGCGAGCAGGTTGCTATTGCGACACGGCAGGAGCTACCTGTAATATTAAAGTGCATAATAGGTGTGAAATAAAATATTCAATTATTATCATATTGTAAAGATTCCCAATACAATATATTATTCAATGCTCTAGCTATTTAACGATATCTGTAACTCAAAATGCGCAGTCTAAGGTTTATATAAGGTCATGCCTTGCAACATCTATCGTCTCCTATGAACACATCCGTGGGCTTTTGCAACTCCGATTGGGAGTGGAGCTATTTTATATATATATATATATATATATATATATATATATATATATATATATATATATATATTCGTAGGTTATACGAATATATATACAGACACACCTTTTACAATGGCCACACGAGACGACCATGTATGTAGATCAGGTGACTGCGCGACTAACGGATGAATGATAATGTGTTTGCAGTTCACAGTAATGAGGATATAAATGCGGCAGCTGCAGGGTTAATCAGCGCTTGATTAAAGTACGACGTTGCTGGGCGGCCAGCGGCAATAATGAAGGGTGTGTGCATGAGGTTGACCGCCGTAAGGCAAAGTGTCTTTTTGGGCAGTACTTAGGCGTCTATTAGCTTCGCAATCCTTCACTTCAACCAAATCGCGAACTGAGAAAACTCCATTAGAGAACCTTTAAAGTAAAGCGTAATGCAACAACGACAACGATTATAGGGCAGCGTAACGCCGATCTCAAATCGGATATACTCCGATAAACGCCGGCGTTCAGTTTAAGGCGAGCTTTGGGTCAAACTTAAAACGTATACTTAATGTAACCGGGTCGTTTGCGCTGGACAAAATTTACAAATATTGACGGGGTTCTGAGTGTGCCACTGAGACTTCTGCAAAGCGTAGATTATTTGTATGCATATACATAGATATGGATGGTTTATATACGTATGTAGAGGGTGGATCGAAATACTCTGATATACACTTATAGTATACAAATGTATTCAACGGTGCGTTGTCGTGATAGAGGATTCAATAAATGTTTGCCCTGAGTTCTCGTTTTTTGCGTCAGACGTGCAACCAGCTTAAAATTTCGCAGTGTATTCCCTATTAACCGTAAATCGAGGTGGCAAACATTTGTGGAAAATAATTTTCTTATAGTCGAAAAAAAACAGCTAAAGGACCTTGGCGTTGAAGATGCTCTGTCCGAACTTCTTCAACCGACTCTCCCCTTGCTAGCACGTGTGCGAGGATTGAGCTTTAGTCTCGATGTCGTATCCATATAACCATGATTTGTCTCCTGTAATCACTCTCTGAAACAATCCAGGGTCGTCGACTACGGCCTGAAAGTTCAATTCGGACATTCCCTGATAGGCGATCATTTGCTGGAAATTCTACATCTGTAGAACGAGCTTTGCTGTCAGTTTTCTGACGCATGCAAAGCGGCTGTAATAAATGATTCATAAAATATCTCGATTCCTCAGCTATCTCCTTGATAATAATTCGGCGATTGTAAAGTACGATACCACGAACGCTTGCAACGTTTTCTTCTGTTATTGGCGTCAAAGGCCTTTCCGAACGGGAGTCATCTTTGGTCTTTTCACGTCCGTCGCGAAATCGACGGTACCACGTATACAAAGTATTTCGGTATATTTCTTGGTCACCATGAGCATACTCAATATGAGTGAAATAAACATGATGATGATTACCATTAGCACTTCTTCATGTTTTAGAACACATGGTTTGATTTTTAACGTAGAGCTGGATGCAGATTTGTTGCTCCTCCATTTCGGCCCCTTAAAAATCACTGAACCCCGTTTTCTTTAATTCTTTAAACTAAACTAAAGAATAAACACCGCTTATTGGCGCAAAATTTGGCTTGTGTTGTTTTCTAAGCAAGACCTACTGGAAAAGCTTGGGCGGTTTCGATTCAGTTTTTAAAATTCCACGTACTAGAACTTGCCAAACTGCCGTCGTGATCTTTGAGTATTATTCTTGAATGTGCGCCATGAAATACATAAACAAATCTGAAAAATTAGACTTTCATCACTAGTAGCATTCTTTGTACTACATGCGTTATCTGATTTTTTCATATTTGAATATTCCATTTTCAGCATAAATTTTAGAAGAATATATAAAAACACCACGAAATTCGCCAAAATATATTGTACTCTCCTAAGACAAAACATTTTTATACACTTTTTTAAATTTCAGTCAAAAGCAACAATGTAATTTGAAAACCACCTTCATAAAACATGATACCATATTTCAATTGTGAGTAAATGAAATACTTGTAAACCACTTTACAAAACTTAGTTGAACTAACATAAAATAGCTTGTAAAATGCAGGCCTAACGCAACTTCTTCCAAATACCTTCAACATATAAATTTCATTTAGGATTCTGTTGAAATATCACACCTAAATACTTATACCTGCAATTTTCTGCGGCAAACTGCAGTTGCTGTTATAATTTCCATTATAACAGCAACTGCAGTCTGCCGCTGAATTATATCTTACGAGTCTAATTATTGGAATGATAAGCGAGGATAATCATGACTATCACTGGATAGGTCAGAGTATATATCCAACGAAACATTTGATGCAGCGTTCGGCACAGTGCAGTTGTACCATTTTATTAATAAAATAATTAATTTTATCATAATGACAGAAATTCCTGTAACTTGTATAAAATTGATTTAATTTTTTTGTGCATTTATATTAATAATAATAACAACATAAAGCCAAACGTTTATCTTGCTTATGTGTCATCCGCAAACGGAATTATTTTCTGTACCAGTGAAAAGTGTATGCAGATCATTTATACACTTGCATAAATTGAATAACGTTAGACGAGATATTAATCCTTGTGAAGTTCCATATTTAATTTTCTGAATTTCACTGAAACTATTTATAAATAATTAAACAATTTAATTTATTTTTGTTAGGTAGAATTCTAAGGTAGGATTTTAGAACGTCGCAAGCTATTAACCACAATAATTTATTAATAAGTTTTAGACGATTTACACTATCAAACGCTTTCGTTGAATCAGGTGTTATTCCTAGTTTATGATCCAAAGCAGTGTATAACCTCTAACATAGACTTATCGGGACATTTTCTTTATCTAAATCCATATATTACCTGACTTTGTTAATGCATGTCGTAATCCGAGTTTTAAATACTTACTTAAATTTTGCTAATAAAGCTAGAGACTAAAATTAGACACAAGAATTAGGCCATTGCGTTTCACGTGTAACAAATGGGTTTCAAAATAACTGAAAAATCTTTGTTTCAAACATAAAAAACATAACTTTCTCAGGCGTTCTAGAAGACAAGAAAAATCTAAGAATTACATTTTATCAATCTGCTTGGTATTTCAGCATTATCTACTGCTGTCAAATTGTAGAAGTATTCTGTCTAATATACTGAGTAAGACTTATTACCTACTTCCTATGTTGCATTGAATGAATATCCATCCCTCCAAGTATAATTCGATTAGTACAACCGTTTGAAGCCTCGCAACTTTCAGAGAGATTTGATGATACAAACTCCCTACAATTACAGACCTCTGATGTTGGCTATATATAAAAAATATTGTGATGATTTATTAGTCATTTACAATACGTTTGCACATTCGGCAGTGCTTGCCTTAATAAAAGTGGTGGTAAAAAGGTGTCACGTGAGGTTAAAAATTAGCTGTCCGCGTGCTTGCTTGATGTTAGCCCCCGCTCTTATGAACCCGGTGCGAGCGGTATATCCTCAAGGTTCCTTGCAACGTTAAGACGGTAAGATCCATTAGATTCCTCTTCGTAATGCCGAGCTCCAGGAGCGCACTCGCAGATTCAAAGTCCCATACACCACTCATAGAGATAGTGATGGATCCGAATCTGCGAGGTTTTTGCGGGTCGGAAAGCGCCGCTCTTAGGAACTCGACGTCATATTTGGCAATCATGTCCTGCCGCGCTTTTGCGAGGTCCCTGTTCGGGCCGCAAACCTTGGCATCTAAAATGAGACCTCGGTAGGTGTTGTTATTACGGGTCGACGGAATACTCGCTCACGAACCACCTCATGACCCTCTCGCGGAGAAGACGCGCCACGCGATCACAGACGTCGGGGATGTCCAGACCGCCGTGTGCTGTGTGTTTTCAGCTTTTTTCAGCAACAGAGTTTTCGAGCTTAAGCCATTTCGACTTAACAACCTTTCTGATCTTTTTTGATCTAGGTCGCTAAGGAGTGCGTGAGATGGCCTGGGACCAAACCAGTTTTTATAGGAGGCGGGGAATGAGAAAGTCTTTCAAAAATATTCGTCTTTGGTGGGGTTTAAGGGGAGCTATAGTGAGTCTGTTGAGTAAATTAAGGAGTATATCCTTGGTGGAGTCAACTCTGCCATTGCTGTCAAAGTCGACTCCCAGATATCTCCGTGATCGCTCATACCTTTAGCTGGCAATTGCCGATCTCCAACGTTAAATGCTGGTACGGTATTAATAAAACCTTTACCTTCCTTCATATTAAATAAGTGGGAAATAATAAAGCTTTTATTAGTATTAATTTTAAGGCCTCGAGATTTCAAAAGGGGGTCCGCAATATTAAGGAGGCGTTGGAGAGTAGATTTTGTAGAGGCTAGTAGAATGAGATCCACCGCAAAGGCTAAGCCCATAAGGCGGAAGTCGTCAGTAAGTTGATACCCGATATTAGTTCTGTCTAATTTTGAAAGAATGTCGTCGAGAACTAGATTAAATAAAAGAGGGACAAAAGGATCTCTCTGCCTTACACCCCTAGTTGACCGAAATGTGCAACATTCTTGTCTATATAATTATGTATGTGCAACATTCTTGTCTATATAATTCATGAATACCTCCGGGTATCCGCGAGTCCGGAGTAACCACAGAACGGAGTCATGATTCACCATGTCGAATGCCTTATGGAATCTGTGCTCACGTCCTGCAGACTTGGCATCGTTAACGATGCCATCCAGAACCGCAAGATTCTCGAAGGTACTATTATAGGGGATATTGCGGGAGTAACTATGACTCTCTTTCCGGCGTCGGTCCGCTGGTGCGCGACTTCCGCGCGCTGCGGGGACTTTCACGCGCCCACTTGAAAGTTGGTTAGACGGTGTAAACTCCCAATAGTAAGATTCCCGAGGTCACTTTTGCTGGCGCGGGAGGCAAGGCATACGATATCGGTTAAGTGGCAACGAATACATATTGTCATTTTGTCGTGGCCCATTCGAGGGCTGTTAAGGCTACTATTATATACGTGGGAAGTGTGCTGCACATGGACCCCGGGCCAGACGGTTAATGCCCCGGGCCTAAGCAACCTGGGAGTAATGTCTGGGACGCCTGCTGCCTTGGCTTAATAGGCACAATAAGGTCTAGATATCCACATGAACGCAGACCGCCTTACGAGAGGACCATCTGGCTCCGCTCCTGCCCGTCGCAGCCCCTCTGTGTTGGAGTGGTCGAGCCTCCTTATGGGGGGGTGTCGTATATTTGGGGGTGTAACGCGGAATCGCGGGTGATCGCGTCTAATCGGTAGGGCTGAGTAGTGTGGTACCTCCATTCGGAACCCCGATAAGGAGAAAGGTGGGGGATCCGCTGGCCTGTCTATTCGGGCTGGCGGGCATATGTATGGCTTATTAAACAAAATTAATAGTATGTTAACAAGACAACAGACTACTTCTAACGGAATTTACGGAGGAAACGAAAGACAAATCCCGTCCAAGCCTAGTGCTTTAGAAAGTCCGCGGAGAGCTACGTGGGTTTCCTTTAGGATATAGGGAAGGAAACCTCGAAAAGATCAGAGTTGGGAGTGTATACAGGGCAAAGGTTTCAGGGATGGTTGTGTCATCGTGTTGGCCTAGTGTTTTTTTGGCAACCCAAACAGTCAGGGGGCAGGTCTACTACTCTAGACTGGTGTGTTCCCCAGGCGTCACGGCGAGGGAGCGCCTTAGGTGGTTGGCGCTCGTTTTCTTTTGTGAAATTTATTTAAAGGCTTCAGTTATGGTGTTTCAGTATAAGAGCGGTTCCGTTTTTTTTTGCTAAGATTGCGTGTGTACTTAAAGCCTGTATATTAATTGGAAGCGGTATGGGGTGTGCGCTGCTCCGCCCATGCTGGACACACCAAAGCACCTTCCGGTCCATTGCCGCAGTGGATGCACTTGGGGCTAAGAGCCTTCCCGGTCCTAAACAGGTAGGACTGAAGGTCGCTATCGTCTATCAGGATCTGGGTCGTGTAGAAGATGAGTTTACCCGCCCCGGGAGGTACAGCCAGTCTTTGATGTTGGAGAATACGGTACGGAGACTGGACCCTGGGCCACTCTCTTGTAAGCCGTTTCACTTCTTCTGCCAGAGGTCGATTGTATGCCGACGCTCCTCGTCCTCCCAGACCCCAGGAAATCTTTCCAGCCAGGACGAGGACCGCCACCGCGCTGTTCGACCGATTACCGTGAGGGCACCGACCATCTGGGCCCGACGCAGGCGGGTCCTGTTAGCGGCAAACTTTAGGGTGTCGGAAGGCTAGACCGGAGCTTTGTATAGAGAAGCTGACTCAGCCGTGGACATGATTATTTATTGGAATTAATTTCTGTACTTTTTGTGACTTGTTTATGTCAAGGTTTCCAAACTAACGAGCCTTCTTCCTACCCCTTAGATATATGGCAGCCTTGGTGATGAATTCGCTCGAATCGCCGCTTTTCTCCCTGAAAAAACGTAATCCTGAGCCGCACAATGCCTTCGTTTGAACGTATAATTAAAGGCTTGGACTCTTTGTTTCTTCTTTATTTGACTAATGCAAGGTTGTTTGCGCGTTATGGGCTTCAAGGATTGCCAACCAGCTTCCTTGCGAAAACTGTTGGGCTTTTCTTGTAACTTACTGAGGAAAACACATAACGTGTCCGAATCTCGACTCTGTCTGCATTATGTTCACGACGCTGAATATCATTACTAATATGTGTTTATTTTTTTTCCTAGTTGCTACAAATGCTTTACACGCATATCGGCCCGATTCGAACTGAGCTCGCATTGATCATTTTGGGTGAACTATGTGCAACAATGACACTTCTCCTGCGGTCAGTTAATTGAAGCCCATACCCTCTTCACTAGTTTTCTAGTGTCTTCCACGTCTTTTTTTTATCTTGCCGCGGAATGCCCAAGACATGGAGATTGCGTAGTTTTGAATACTTTTTTTTAATAAGTTTTTTGCTGACTGAGTTGATTTTCCTGATGGGCAGTTTGTTTATATGCAATTTGTTCTCCAGAACACCAGCACGTTGTCGAGTGCCTCATTTTCTTCTTGAAGTTTTGTCAACATTTTCTCTATGACAAGAATCTGATTTTTTGTAAGTCCAAAGTAGCTTTTTCCGGTTAATGATCGAAATGGTTTTTCCGATTAAGGGCCAAAGTAGTCTTGCCGGTCGCCACGTTCGATTTATTCTACAAGAATGCTAACTATCAACACGATTTAGATGGCTGGGGAGAATGGCATTTCAAGTTATCGCAGTAGCAATTAATCAGGGTATGTTGTTAGCACAGCGAGCGCAAAACGCAGTCGACGACTAGGTACGCGATAATGCATTTTTCAACAACTTCAGATGAGGTCCCAGATAAACAGGAAATATAGAAGATGAAGTGTCTCGGACAAGCAGTTCCGAAATAGTACTCTGCTTATATCTCTAACACTGTTTCTTTTTTTTAAATTAAATTATATTCGAGTATTTATTGCCTATGAAAGATACAGGCCAATCAGTCTGTGCTGCTTTAGTAGCCTCGTCTAAAAAAAAACACAGTCCGAAGGTTGCTGAAACACACGTCAACGATTCCAACGAGTTACAGGAATCGAATGCGGAACACAGCGCTACATAAGCTCTTGTAACAAAATCACTTTTTTAGATGCATTGTGCCAGTAAAGAAGGCTTGGTGTACGCTAAGCCTTTTTAACTGGCAAACGTCCAAAGCCGTTAAAAAATCTCGAAGAAACTGTAAGTTGTGTGCTCGTCTATGAGAACAAAGATTCTTCTACAATCGGCAAACAAAGGGTCTTGTAAGAACATGCGGGATGGCTACGGTTCTAATCCTAAACAGTTTGCTTTTTGTGTCTCTGCAGACTATATCTTACACAGTGCAGCCTAACTTGTGACTTAGATGAGTGTGCGCAAATTGTGTTGGGCAGTAGGTATTTTATGTATATCACATTGCGTACATAATATGGACTAAGTCTTAGAGTGGCTGCCCTGCGGGAAAAATCGCCACATGCGATTAAGTATAGCTATGTGAAGTGAACTGAGTAGTTCGTCAGCTAATTATAATCATTTGAGATGCTCTACCGTCACCCGAAGCGCGCTGGGGTCCCCTTCAAGGTCGCATACGATGGTTTCGTGTTCAATCATTCGATCAGCCGAAAGTGGTTCTGAGGCACATCCATTTATAATGGGCGCAAATATCCTGTTAGATAGAAGGCTTACTAAAAGCGTTTCCAACGAATCATATTAATTGGCTTAACCACTCTCCTATTTGAGCAAATCATATATATATATACACACAACATTGTCTGAAAATGAGACTAACGATGCAGCTTCTAAATCAATGTTAATTTTTTTCAGAGCATACATATGCTCGTTACAAAGCGAAAATATTAAGATGACACTGCAGACCTCTGTTGGTAGCGTACTTAATACGAGTCTACACGACTTGAATTTACAGCGCCTGTGCTCTCGGAACTCTGGCCACAGCGCAGGCTCTTCCGCTGTTGGAGTAAAAGGAGTCCTAGTGAATTGAACAACACGAATGACAGACAGGTAGATAGATAGTTAAATCAAGCAAAAATCAATAGAAAATTATAATGCAGACAAAATTAGAAGCAGTTCAAGCCAGAGAAGTGCAGCAACTGGTAGTGGCAGCGACTTCGCTCTTCCTTCTTCCCGGCCGCTGTGCATGCAAATTCTCGCAAATTAAACTCAAATAGCGAAAAGCGAGTTCCGCCCAGTGGCGGCTGAACGGTTTGGCTCAGTTCAGCGACTACCACCGGCGCGTTGATGGCGCGTCGAAGACAGGCCCCAATGGGCTCGCCGCACCGTATCAGGGCGCCGCATCTGGGGTGTATGTGTCCATTATAGCGTATTTGTCGTTAGGTCTCTCTGGAAATGACGTATCTCTTTTCCAGACGGAATCTTGTCAGCTTTCTCGAACTTCCTTTTTCTCGGACTTGGCCCCTCCTACGTCCTACATCCCACATTCTGCTCGACCGTGAGAAAGATGAAATCGTCATTTATTAGCAGCCACTCATTTGACAGGTTATCAAACCCGCGAGCAGGGTTTTGAAGCTCAGATTTATTCAATTCACAATCTGATCGCTGGGTTCGGCTGTCGCAGGCCCATTGAGTAATGAAGCCTGAAGTCAATGTAGACCGGTCACACGCTAACCAAATATTGTTTGCAGGTAAGGTTATAAACTAAGAGTAAGCATACACACTTTCTAGTGATTCTGACGATTAAACGACGGATGCCTAAAAATAATTTCACAACTATACTGTATATACTATACGTTCTTTACACGTGAACTGAAGAATAGTTACAATTTAAGCAAATCAACACACTTGAATCAGCGTCACTTCATATTCCTTTATACAACGTTACTTCCCTACGAATTATTTCTACACCACATGTGTGATAACTGACTTGACTTCCCTACGAATTACGACGAATAGAGGTCATGTATGCTTATTATTGCATAGTTAGCGACTGTAAGTAGGTCGATGCGAACGTCTTTAGTGTCATCTTCAAACCTGCGAGGTCTGACAGGCAAAGTCGCCGCGTTGAAAGGAAACAAGTATTTGCAACAGTTGAGTGTCGGCTAGAGTCAGACATAGAGGCACAAAGCCAAAGCACTGTTATTCCGCAGACTAGTCGACACGTAGTGAAGCACAGAAGTCAAACTGTACTATCTTGCATTAGGTCGAGTCTCAGAGGGCTACCAGCAGACATTCCTGACGTATCGAAGTATTCAGGCGACCGCTTCCGCGAGAAGTCACCTGACGGAGATGCGAAATGTGGCCATGAGCATTTTCAAGTTGTCAATGTCGTCCCGTTCAGGAAGCCGTCGGGTCGACTGGATTGCACACAGTTCGAAAAAGGCAGTTGTTTGCTTCAACTGATTGAGAAATCTCGCGGCTATTGGCGAATGTATTGCTGTAGTTTCGGACAACACTTGTCGCGATCTTCGACATAGGCGGACAAAGTGGTCGGTGTCGGCTAGTGGGTTATACATATATGCTTATCGTATGAGCTCGCCATTGCCGAGCCCCGTTCTTTAACGTTGTCAACTTGGCATAATGACGTGCAAATAAAAAAATTCGAACCCCAAGTCATACGTTGTGTTACTAGGCAAGCGACCTAAGTGCAAAGAGTAAACGATACAGTTACTCCAGTACGTTCGAAAATGCTATAATGAATTATCGGTAGCCAGTGCTAGCCAGGACTAGCTTTGCTGATCGTTTCAAATTTTATTAATTTCAAGTGCATTAGCAGCACGTGTGACAGCTGGTTGAAATTGCGTACTCTCTAAGGTAGCTCTCTCGGGCCGATGCAACACAATCAAACTGTGCCACTACTATGTCGGTCTGGAATTGCGGTCGGTGCGCACACCATCCTATACTAGATAGATCGTTCCGACCAGATAACTTTTAGCATTTAATGAAGTCGTTGTTTGATTAGATTTGTTTTATGCGTACGTTTATGATCGCGCGCGGATAATGTGTGTACAGGGTCCAACGTCGGCAAGGCGACGATGAAGCAACCGACGGCGTCCGGAACGGCATACCGTGAAAGCGTTATTCCCCATGAATACCGCATTTATGGTACTATTACGGCGCTATGTTTGCCTTTCTGAGAAAAAATAACAAGTAGTATAGTTAGTGACCTTAGCTGTCAGCTGATCTGGACGATGGCATGCTCTTTTTGTGATAAGTACCCTTTACGTTATATGCCACTATTCAATTCTGACCTGCTGTTTCACCGTTACTGTGCGGTAGAACATATCAACAAGAACGGTCGAAAACCCATTATCCATTGGGCCTGGGTCGGAGAGAATGGGTCAAAGCACGCCTAGTGGTTCTTGCAGGCTATTGTTGACACTTTTGAGAACATAGATATCGAAAAATGCAGCCCAGGCGACGAGCCAAGCTACCTCGCCGATGCTACTGTCTATACCTTGGCAGGTTAGCTGTAAGAAGTATGTAGTCTGTGTCACACGTGTCTCGGCCTCAATAATACTTTATAATATATTAACTTAGGTACAGTTAATGATTTATTGGATCGATGTCATTAGCCAAACGCTAAGCATACTTCTTCCTGGAATCGGTAATTACCCGCCGACTGTAACTACAAAGGAGCTCTGTGCTATGGCTTGCCCTTCACTACACATATGACCCCTCCACGGGACACATATATAGCAAAACAAATAAAGCCATGGTTTTTTGGCGTCGGGCTAGATTAAACGTGTTTTGAAAAGCCGTTGAACACTGACAAATGGCAAGTGCCATTACTGGGGGACAGGCAAGCTAAAACGATATAGTACGATGCACCGGGCAAGGTGCACCAATGACAAAGCCACTGTCTTGCATTGGCAGGAATGTTAGATCAAATCCCGACTTGGTTGCGAAAAGCTGCAGTGCATTGTGATCGGCTATGACAGAACTAGAAAAACGGGTAGTTTGGGTGTTTTTTTGTCATACATTTCGTGCTTGACCATGACCCGGCTAATAATATCATGTCTTGATTGCTGTGCATGAAAGGTCCGATAGTTGTGAGTGCAGCATGTTCAAAGGAATATAAATAGCCTGTTTG
The DNA here is from genome assembly GCA_003439945.1 of Dermanyssus gallinae. Classification (NCBI taxonomy): domain Eukaryota; kingdom Metazoa; phylum Arthropoda; class Arachnida; order Mesostigmata; family Dermanyssidae; genus Dermanyssus; species Dermanyssus gallinae. The sequence goes on from QVRM01005329.1 coordinate 101,970, forward strand.
AGCTAACTGAGATTTGACAGCTCGGAGCATAATGCAGCCGTCATATCTGACGCGCTTCCTCAGCTTACTCAAGGCAAAGGGAGTACGCCAGAGCTGACGTAAATCAGTGTCGATATCTATATTTATCTAAAGTATCGCTCGATAATAACTCATGTTTCTGTATATGGCCCCCATGGCATGCTGGACGACACGTCAAGATGCGATGCATCCGAAGTTCCGGCCGTATCTGCCTGCTGCAATCCCATGCATCTTCGTAATTTGCGCGGCTGCCTTTTTATGTCGGCAGTTGTATTCGGAAACCATGTAAACGATTGATTTGTAATTTATATTTTTACATACGTTTGAAAGAATAAGCCGTGCGTTCTATAGAGAGAGTTTCCAATTTCAAGTACCTAATAGATGTTTCTTTTAAACAGCACTAGTCTCGCGAGTCAGTATATACATGTTTTAAGGCATCTTTAGTGAACTTTAAAACACTACTTCGGTGTCTATAAAATAGGCATCGATAGAAATCGCATCCAGTCAATAATAAAACATGAAGATCTGGATGACGAAGAAGTTAAGAAAATGAGTGCTCTACCAGCTGCCACAGCTGGCCGCCGGACCGGACTTGACACTGTTAGCGACCAAACGGGTGCAAACTATTTTAGTTGCACCAGTATCTCTTACATTTACAGTCATTTTGCGGTTCGTAAAAACCGTCTGTTTGGAATAGTAGTACATGGTAGAAGCGATGAACTGCGTCGCCAACACTGTAATAGCGCTGATATTTTTTGCTCTCGAAACACGAGGGGAACGGTTGTACATAGCGCGCACATCGACATGTCCCAGGAGGAATTCCACAGGTCGACGCCGGTTCACCGGCTTGTACAGACGTACTATATGTCAAATTCAGTGGTGTACAACAATTTCTGCCGTGCGTGCGATTCAGCAATCTTGAGTGAAAATCCCAAAACGCCGCAGTGCCGTTGACATTCTAGCGGGGCGAGCGTACCACCCATTCGTATGAAATCACAGTATATTCACAGATTTGCGAACGTTGGCCACGATAAAGCGAGTTGTGCCGATGCCGGTTCTGCCTGCGGAGGTGAGGTCTGCGTGCCAAGCGCCATGCAGCGGAATGCGCCGCAATCGAGTTTACATTGTTTCACTACTTCTCTCGCCGGAAGCGTGAAGAAGTTAAACGATTATGAGCAGAACCTTATAATGTATGTTATACTTCATACTTTGACTGAAATATACATAACTAAATTGATAAAGAAGTGAAAACACATACAAATACAGCGAGTCTGTTTAGTGTCTCGCATAAAACGTAAATCATTTGCAGGGAGTTCTCGACCGAAGCATAGTGTACTACTAAAACTCAATAACTCAACGTCAACGACTGACAGCAAGAGTACGCCGTACTGGCCATCCCGTTACAACTCGCCCCTAACGTTTTCTAATACTTGTTTTTTAATTTTTGTTGGAGAAGGCACTAACTGGATAATAGGGTTCGCACACACGGACGCCACGGCAGGAAAGCTCAACTGCAAATGTGGGCAGGTAGTGTGGGGCTTCAACCCACTAAAAACCAGTCATGTCCCTATTACCACACTCAACTGGAAACTGCGTAAGCAATATTTCAAACAATTGAGGGGGCTGAATAGTAGCGTCCTTATCCTAGCTGCCCTGAAGTGCCTCACGGGGCCTTGTCAAGTAAAAACGATTCTTCTCTTCTTTGGCGTGCTTAATACGTTTGAGTTATAAGGTTCCAGTCATCACGTGAGTTCATAAGAAGGTGTATCAGCTTTTTAGGACTGCTAAAGTCAGTGCTGTTATTGGCTACACCGGGGCCGCAAATAACATCATCGACTCGGCTACCTACATAATAAGGCGTCGTTTCGATTCTCGCGGTCCGAATGTATTTGACACCAGCCGGGAGATGTCGTGTGAAACTTTGGTGGCTTTCTCTGCAGCCAAGCGCAGATTAGGTGTACCTCGCAAGCCTCTGTCCAGATACATTCCCAGATAGCGGGCTAATTGAACCACCTGAATATCCTGGCCGTTCAAGATTAACTTTAAGGGAAGACCCTGGGGAACTCCAGCTATCGTTTCAAATTCGGATTCCTCATTGTCTAGCCGCCGTTCGTTAAGGTAGTCCAAGACGACCCGACAAAGGTAGTTCGGAACTCTCTTTCTCTTAAGTGTCTCCAGTATCACCCTCCAGGGAAAGCTGTTAAAAGCATTTTTAACATCCAGCAGTACGACAATGAGAAGATCTGTGGACCTTACCGGGAATTGTCGTAGCTCTTCCGCCTTCGCAACGACCCGCTGTATTGCGGACAGACACGAGCGGTCTTTGCGAAATCCGAACTGCTTCGGTGAAAGAAGGCCGCGTTCTTCTGCAAATAATCACAAACGGTTCTCTATAATCGCCTCAATACCCTCGGGCCGTGTACTGACTAGATAGATTGGTCGGTAGGTGCCGTTCACTTTGGGATAAGCGCACGTCGGGCTTAGGTGCATCGGACAACAACTCTAAACGTGACCGCATCGTGCGGCAACCCTCTGCCGCCATGGCAGACAACGCCGCCAGCGCAGCAGACGAGGACGGCGTGGCAGACGCCAGTTCGAGTAGATACCCGCACTAACCGCTGCTCTCGCCGTCCGCATCCGCATCGCCGTCTATCAGCGCGTTCGGAAACACCAAAACGGCTGAAAACCACGAAGAAAATCGGAAAAATGGGAAAAGCACACCGCACCAGGCACTTGGGAGCGAGGAGGAGCACTCACACAAAACTTGTCCGGGAAAACGAGGTAGAATCACCAAAACAAGGCAAATATTCACAGAGCTTTTGTCTTCTCCTAGCTCCTAAATATTATTCCATAGAGCCGACAATACAGCCGGCGTTTCCTTGGCACAGCAAGCGACGGCAGTTGCCGTAGAAACTCACCTTCGCGCCGATTCCTTATGAGATCTGTAATCCGTTGGCCCAGCTCACTGATAAATTTCTTGGTTCCCTTGCTTACCGGACTCATTGTTTTCACAGATATTGGCACTACGATGTAACTTGTCTCCAGTTCTTGGTACTTGCGTTTTTTTTCCCATTATCTGCGCGCTCGGCAACCCATCCCGCTCCTAGTGAACTGTGGCGTATATACGAGGGAGCCACTGTACAGGACACTGTAGCAGCCCATACCAAGCATCTGCCGTTAGCCCATAGCGGGATTGTTACACCGTCAGGTCTTTTGTCGTCATGAAGTCCTAATCTGGGCTCGAGCGTGCTTGGTATACCAGCTCTGCGTAAGGCTCTTCTTATAATTGCATTGATTTCAGCGTGTCTAGAAACTCTTCCATGGCTTTTGATGCAGCTAAGAGGGTGAAGTCCATCCTCAGTTACTGTGGTACCACATGCGCGGCAGCTGTAGGGGTTGCAAACCGGGGCATCTATTCGAAGAGATGTTACCATGCGTAATGAGGTGTTGTCCAGCATGGTACCCAGCTGCGGGGAAGGGAGACACTTTAGAAAGCCTCCACTAAATGTGTCCCGTGCTGCCAGAAAGACAGCTTTTTCCACCGGAGATTGGAGGCTGTCTAACAGCTCTCTAGCTACAGGGCTGCATCTGTAGTTGTTATTATTATTTTTTTATCTGTGTCTTATATATATTTATTTAATTTCAAATCATTCACGGTCGGACCATGACATTTGGGTCTCTGCGAACGTGTGCACCATTACGGGGGATCCAGTATAGGGACCAGCCATTTCTGGAGGGTTCCTCGAACCGAGGCCGCATCGCCCCGTTGCACATCGCTTATCTCCGCTGGCTAGAATTAGCCGCTTCCCGACCTTCTGTAGCAAACTGCGAGTAGACGGACCCGGCCCGCCAAGGGTCTCGAAGGCAAGTGGGTGAAACTCGTACGGTAACCGATGTTCTGGTACTTTCTAACCTTGCCTGCCTCGGCGAGAGCCAATGCATGACCAGCCTGAGCCGCTCTAGCACTGACCATTGAAGGGGCTAATGAGTCATTAACAGTCGCGTCCCAAACCAGCATGCATCCGCGCTCGAACGGAGTTAAGGCCAGACCGTCAGGTCTCTTCCCGCCCTCTCTGTCTAGTCCGACGGGCTCCAGGACGCACGGTAGACCACTGGATCGTAGAGCTCTGCTAAAGGTTTCGTTCAAGGCTTGGTGTCTTGCTTGCCTACCTGCGCTGACAACACAGGATAGCTCGTGATGTCCGTCTGGCTGGACGACGTCTCCGCAGACGCAGGCATGGGTGTACACAAGGTCTGTTTCGAAACGAAGTCCGACCGTGATCCTTACCGACTCGTCATCTAACAGGGTCCCGATCTGAGCACAGGGTATGGCGTGGAGCCATGCGCCCGCCCCCTTGGAGGAGACGGCACGCAGCCTGGCCTTATCGGCGTCCGTGGCGCATTCCGCAATGAGGTTTTCGACTCTTTGCTCATAAAGAATTGCTGCCCATTCTCTCTGGTGTCCAGCTTCGGCGGGCTCGTGGCCGCACAGGGCAACTGCCTTGCGGTGGCTTGTCTCCAATCGGGCTTTTAAGTCCGTGAGAGCAACAGAATCTAGGAGGGTTCTTGCCTGTTGCATAGAACTTTGGAGGGAAGCTGCCAGAGCTGTCTCCGATAAGACAGTCGCATCAGGTAACCCTAGGCCACCCCAAAGAACGGGAAGTAGAGCTTGTTGGCGCGCACGAGCGGATAGGCTGAGGTTTAGCAACGCCTCTATTGTAGACATCACGCGTTCGTTGAGTCTTTCAAGGATTCCTGAAGCTTGCGAACAGTCTGCCCCTCGAAACAAGTGGTTGAGACGAAGGGCCGAAAATGATGATCTCAGAAGAAAAAGGCCTCGGAAGAAAAATTATTATTATTATTATTATTATTATTATTATTATTATTATTATTATTATTATTATTATTATTATTATTATTATTATTATTTAATAATAATAATAATAATTTTAAAAATAATAGTGGACTCGACTTTGGCCGGCGTATAATCAAATCTTGCATAGACGTGTTGTTAATTGACAGAAAATAGCCTGGCGCCAACGCACGCATCTCGATAATCACACGCTCGCACCACCTCATTTAAGACGGTCAAAAAATCGTCAATCATGGTTTTCGGCGACATGCGCCTCATCTCGTAACCAACCTCCTATTACCAGGAGTTGGTTACAAGCAGCTCATTCGGAAGTAGCTGGACTCGTACCCAAAACCTCGTCGGTGCAGGTCAGCTGTTCTGTCACTAATCGACCATGCTCGTTTGCACGCTATCCCGCACTACGCTCACTACGAGATTGGTTAGCTTGGCCCACGCTCATGTCTTCGAGATGAAGCAGATCATCTGCTGAGGTAAAATTCCACCTCTTCCATTGGCTCTCCACTGGTCTCCTTATATCGTAAGTCAACATGCGCGGATAACCGAGTTATCCATGTCGCCTGTTCTGTTGGGCAGTGCCTCCCTTTCTTTCTCTCTCGTTGTGTTTTTTTTTCAGTGTACTCGGACTCACTGAACGGCGTTGGCGCGGACACACAGGATCACACGCTATTTCATATTGAGTAACAAAGGGTCAGGTTTTTGGATTTGCAGGCAGTTAGCGGGTCCCGTTCGGTGCCTACCGGGCAAAGTTGAGCAGCAGGAAATCACGTTAACGATGATGGCGATTTGGGTGCCGGCTGCGTCAGTTAGATAGGGCATACTTTCTCCCCGCCCCTACCGATGCGATCTGGCTGGTTTGGCAAAATGCGGTTCGGCCATTGTCATACGTGGGGCCGCCTCGAATTAGTGGTGCGACGGTAGTGGCTAAAAAACGCGACACACTGTGTTTGCGTGCATCGGTGTAGCACGTCTCAAGACCGTGTAATCACAACAGCTGTCGCCAATAAAAACGATGCAGGCATAGCAGCGAGACAACAGCAAAAATAACGAGAATAATAATAACAACAACAACAACAACAACAGTGACAACAACAACATCAACAGACAACAACAACAACCAGAACAACAACAACAACAACAACAGCAACAAACAACAACAACAACCAGAACAACAACAGCAACAACAACAAGAATAATGAGAACAAAAACGTCAGCCTATCTAAAATGAATACGCGCGTGATCCGAACTGAAGACCGAGGCCAATATTAAAGTGGCAACCGCAAAAAAGAAGATCTACAACAATAACAAAACAGCAACAGCAGCACAAATAAAACAACTACGACGACGACGACGACGACAACAATAACAATTAACTAAAGCGGTCGTACGTTTTTACTAGAAGGAAAGACGACGGCATTAGTGTTGCGGAGTGCACGAATCCCCTTTGCTCTTCTGTCACTCAATTGCCTGTGCGATTCGTGCCACATGTTGAAAACGCAAAACACGTCATTCAAATAGTTACCACTAGACGACGGCTGCAGTGCGCTAACGAGAAAGTGCCAAGTTTCAAACGACCTTACGCGTTAGGCTAACCTAAACATTTTGTTTTTCTGTTTCTTCTTCTTCTTCCTATCCTCCGGACTAGATTTTTTTACCGCGAGAAAAAACGATTACACTACGAACATTGTGGTCTATTTTGTGGTCTCTCTCTCTCTCTCGCCCTACTGGAGCCTACGCCTACACCAAACTAGAGATAAAGAAAAGATTTTCCTTTCCGATCCGGCCAGCCAGTTCTGGCCAGATTGAGAGAACAACGAGTTCAGTACAATAAATTTATCATCACGCACGGCACGTCGCATGTTTTTGTCGCTCTACTTGCGTGGTGAAAAATCACACCTGTTCGTTAATTATCGTAGCAATTTCCGTGCGTCGCGCGGATCCTAGATACATAAATGCGCATGCGAACCCGTGCGAGCTGATGAGCTACTGCCACGTCAACCAGCATTAGCTGGCTGGAATGCCGTGTTTGTCTGCACGCTCGCTATAGTGGATCCGTAGCGCGAGCGTTGGCGGCACTACGACGCTTCGATGGTCGAAGCTGTATTCGTGCTGCACGTTATTCACGTCTCCGAAGCACGCCTGTACATGCGCGCTCGAATACATGTGGTGGCACATGTGGGCATTGTTAAGGGTATCTGGTTATGAGGTCGAAGCGTGCAGTGCACGAGTGAAGAACAGCAAGTGAAGTGAAACGAAAGCGAAAAGTTCCGATGGAAATGATTGGTTAGCACCATAGCACTACGCACACCGCTAGTATTGACACAAAGGCGGCCGTGTACTGAAATGCAGAATGCCGAAAATTGAGAGCAAATCACCTAATATATGCTCAGGCGCCTGTGCTACTGGCGGAGTTGCTACCAGTCGGATTGCCAAAGTCCATGTGTTTTTAGAAAGCGCACGGCGTACGACATATTTACCTAGTTAGTCATACAACATATTTACATATTTTATTATTGACACGTTTATATATAGTTAGCAACATATTTATATAAATTTAGTCTTTCGCAGTGTTTTTGTTCCCATTAAAATATCTCCCGCCGCTGCAAATGCACTTGTGCTACCTTTTTTCCACTCTTCGAAACATTTTTTAAGAACATTGGTAGACGAATTTGGGCACTTTCCGAAGGACGTTCATTTGCTAAATAATCAACTTTTTTAGAACGAGCTCTGCTGTCAGCCTTCTGACTCACAAAATATCAGTCAAGACTGTTACAACCGATCCATAAAATACCTCTAATTTCTCAATGTTCCAATCCAGCTATCTCCCTAATGTTAGCACTAGTCCATTGATCTGTCAAAAAATATCTCCAAAGGAAATAAAATTTTGGTATTAATGTCAAGAAGTCAAAATACATTTTATAGACCTCTTCCAAAATTCAAACTGGCATCATAAAATAAGCGAAGTCACCCATGATAGCCCTACAACCTGTACCTCATCAGATGTTTAATTACTTTAGGCAAGTAGATATATAATTAAGCACAAATAAGTTCACGCGAAACTTTCTTTGCGCAGCAACACAACGCGTGATGCAGCTTTTAACCTGGTTAACTTGAAGAACTGATAAGGGCGCATATATGTATATAGAAAATATTGTGATGATTTATTAATCATTTACAATACGTTTGCACACTCGGCAGTGCTCGCCTATATATGTATGTATATATATATATATATATATATATATATATATATATGTATATATATGTATATATATGTATATATATATATATGTATATGTATATGTATATATATATATATATATATATATGTAAAAATGCGCCACAAGAAAGAATTTTATTACGGTCTATTTAAACGTTTTTTTTTCTTGTATATTATTGATTGTATTAGTGAGTTTAGGCTAATTTAGCCTAACTTAAAATAGTCAGCGGGCCATCGCTGATTGGGAAAGACGCCGTCGGTGAACCGTGCAAAAAAAAATTCCCCAAGGCACGTTCTGTGGGGACTGTTCACCTCGTTATTCAACTGCCAGTCAGGGTAAAGCCGATCGTATGCGAAACGTATTGTCAGAGGGACCTGGCCGCCTTATTACTTGTGTGTCGTCAAAGCCTGTTGTTCGAAGAATTCCTTTTTCCCAAAGAAGACAGGAGAACACGACAGTTCCGGGCGGTGGGGCTTTCGTGGTTTGCCGTTGAGAACGTCGACAAGCGGTGGGCTGGGCTCTACGCGCAGCTGAACCTGTAGGCTCCCGAAACACGTATACTTGGTATGTCTTGTCACCCCTGGCTGTCTCGGTGGAATAGAGTTCGCCTGAGGTCTAAAAGCAACGAACAGTGCTCTACATGCACTGCTCTCCTACTCCACGGCTCGAGTTTAGCTAGTTAAGGCCGGATGATGACAAGTTGTCAGGGCCGTCTACAGCACTGCCGACGATTGCCAATCTTCCAATTTAAGAGCACACGACATTGTTCTGTTCTGCACGGGTACAATAGCATCGCTCATCGCTCAAAGTTCTAGCCTTAGGAGGCCCCGCAGCAATGTTTCGTTATTCGTTGTATCTTTGAGCGGTATGCCAGGCGTAGTGCCTACCGCGAGTTTTCAATTCCGTTAGCCGATCGCTCAACGGAGCTGCTACACCTTTCCGGCAAGGGCTGAGTGGTCCCAATAGCATTACATGATTTTTACCATATATATATATATATATATATATATATATATATATATATATATATATATATAAACATACATATATGTATACATATGGTAAAAAGAGCACATTGGTGGTTGTGTGTACTTGGAGCACGGACGGCGTCAATAGCAAAGATAGGTCCCCCGGGCGTGCTACAATTTCAAGCACGCGAAACGCGCCTTGACGCCAAGCAGTTAGCCGTCAGCTGGGATCGCTTCGTGGCTCCCCGGAGACATTCGACCTGAATGACCTTAAAGTGCATTGCCGGATCACTTAGGGCTCGCGAACTGCTAAATGCAGATACCTGCCAGTCAAGCCATAATAGAGAAACAGAGAAAACGTCACATATTTTAAATGCGCGTCGCAATACCATACCTAGCACAGGGTATATATGTATATATCTCTCTCTCTCTCTCTCTCTATATATATATATATATATATATATATATATATATGTATATATATATATATATATTATATGTGACTGGCTATGTATTTTATATACTTAGATTTTTAAACGATTAGCATCTCGAGCGTTATATTGTGTTGACAGATTTTAAAACCATACCTAGCAAATATTTGAACGAATACAACATTTGTAATAAAACAATTATTACAGCGATAATTCAGATATTTATTTACAATGATAAACTGTTTTTCGTTATTGCGACAATTTTGTCTAATATTGTGTATATACACACGCATACACCGAAAAAGGAAGAAATGCAAAATATCTTGGCTTGCAAAAGAGCGCACTCTCGTCGTAGCGGCGCTGGTGGCATCAACTGATCAGCCAGGAGAGTTTGTTTGCTACTGCTGCTGGTGCTGCTTTGTTTTTTTCATTGGACCGACCACACTTGTGGCACGGCAAATTGATTTGAAAACCAGCGGAAATGTTTTGCACTTTACTTCGCGGATTGTTGGTTTAGTTGTAGGTATGATGGTTAGCTCCCTTCCCCTCTCTCTCTCTCTCTCCGTTTCCTATCATCCACTTTCCACTAGGTCCACTTTCTTCTGCATGATATTTTCAATCATCTGTGCTCCCCGTATCCACATTTTCTCGTCCTCGCACATCCTTGCAATTAGTTCGTTCACTGCTCGAGTCCCGCTCTGGAAGATGTTCGCCGATGTTCGTTGTTCTTCGAGGGCTGGGCCGAAGCAGACTGTGTGAGTAACATCGTCCACCTCTCCCGTCTCGCATGTTACGCACCTTGGGTCTTGCGCTATCTTAATCTTGCAGAGGTACGCCTGGAAGCAGCCATGGCCCGTCAGGACCTGATTCAGGTAGTGCGTTGTCTCCTCGTGGCCCCTGTTAAACCATATGGTCAGGTCCGGGATGAGGTGCCTGGTCCACGCTCCCGGAGCTTTGCCTGGCATGTGGCTCCATTCCTGCTGCCATTTGCGATGCGTTTCTTGCCGGTTTTCTTGCTTTCCTCGGCTGGGGTCTTCTTTCCGTCGACGCCTCTCGTCTATTAGCATTGGCCAGGGAATGAGCCCAGCCAAGGCTATAGCGGCCATGGTCTCTACTGTCCTGTATGCTCTTATTACCCTCATCGCCATCTTTCTCTGTACTTTCAACAGCTTAGCGCGGGTTCGTTTCTTTTTCATCGCGATGGGTCTCCAGACTGGCGCAGCGTAAAGGACTATGGACTTGGCCACTCTCGCGAGAAGCCGTCGCTTGCCTTCAGATGCTCCTCTGGCTCTCGGCAGAATTTTGGCTAGGTTGTTTACAACCGTAGCTGCCTTTGCCGTCACCTTCACTGCTGCTGCTACGATTGATCCCTACTAAGCCCGGGTCAGGCGTCTACACGCAAAATGCCGACGATTCGGTAGCATGCCCCGCTGCTCAACAGTGACGCCTTTCGCTAGGTGTATATCCTACTGCTAGATTAGGGTATGCTGCTGTACATTGGCAGCTCAGCACTCAATGACGATAAATCAATTGCGATTCTCTGAGAAATCTCGACGACCAACAAACGGCCTGTTTACCTGCCCGTGGAAACAGTCAGTTATCGCGTATTGGCTGGTCGGTCGACCTTCTCGACGTCTCGAAGGCTCGAAGCAAAGCGATCACGCATCAATCGTTAGAATCATTAATTAGTCATCCCGACGGCACTATGCAGCTCTGTGCCTCGGGTATATGCCTCGAGCAAATTCCTTTCCACGCAGGTCCACTAACCTAAATAGAGCTAGGAACTGAGCGCATAATGAAGGTCACTGGTTCGCTTTGAACCGCAGGTACGATAAATCAGTATATATATATATATATATATATATATATATATATATATATATATATATATATATATATATATATATTATATATATATATATATATATATATATATATATATATATATATATATATATATATATATATATAATATATATATATATATATATATATATATTTATATATATATATATATATATGTATAGGTTTTACTAAACACTTATTTACTTTCAGAACGGTTAGTAATTGTTTGATATAATAGCATAGGTTGCAAGGTCAAAGTTTGTTCGAATAAGATGGCGAACATCGCTTTTGTGCAACAGAGAAGTCAAAACGTATCCCCGTCCTTGTATAGGCGTATTTCACGCGTCGCTGATCGGAGGTGAACGATACTTGCATAGCACGTCCGGATTGCTGAATTCACTCGACGCTCGACGGTGATTTAACGCGGTATGCCACATGCTTGGCTGGGTTCCAGTGTGGCAATTTGTTGACGCCAACATGATGCAATGTTGACTCTCGTTAGCCCGACGACGACGACGTTGCCAATGAGTGTTTTAATCCTAGGCAGGTCTCTCTCTATAAAACCTGTTATGTCTTATCGTGCCACCACAGACCTCTCTGTCTATGCGCATTGCTTTGAACACAGTTATATGTGTACAGTACTTATTATGCTAAATCTGATGTCGAAATTAGTTTTTATATATATATATATATATATATATATATATATATATATATATATATATATATATATATATAACTTTATATGTGTGTGTGAGAGTATAAAACCCAGTAGTTTTTGGTTTGCTAAACAGGGCAACACTCGACAACGCTGACTGACAATGAGAGTTTGCGTAAATGCGTCGGTTGCAAGCTAGAAGCTGTTAAGGCGTCCAACAGAATCTCGTAGCTGTATGTAGGACGAGTGTAGCGACAACAGGGTACGCCGTCGTTGACTAGTTCGTTTAGAGATACGTGCAAGGGTAGAATTGATTGGTACGCTTGCAGATCGAGGCGGCAGAGTGAAGTCGACAGTGAAGTCGAGTAATGTTCACTACTACCGTTGAAGTTTGGGTGCCAGTATTAGCGTCGGCAATTTTAAGCACGGTGGCGCTCGTCTGAGCCCGGCGGGAGCCATCGCCAGCTGCATATGTCGATCAACACGCTTGTAAGTAAACGGATCGATGCGGTGGAAACAAAGTCCAAAATACACGTCAGCTTGTACTTGTACTGCTTCTGTTGTTGTTATTGTTGTTTTAATTGTTGTCGCTGCTCTTGTTGTTGTTGTTGTACCTGTTGTTGCCGCTGTTTCTACAGCCGTGGTCGCTACTGCGCTAATACCAAGCTATGAAAGCATGCATAAGTGAAAAGGAGTTAATGCCTGCCTCTACGACGGAAAACGTGGATGCTCTTTCTTTTGGCTACACTGTGCAAACAAATTCGTTGACGTTAGCAGAACTACGTGTCTCAGTAGAAAAGCAGTTCAAGCAACACTGGTTTCTTGTACGGAATGTGCTTACAGTACAGTTATGAAGAATGCATGCAACGACGACTCTCTGAGAAGGGTGTCAAGAGGTATTTAGACCTCGTCGCCACGTCTTGGTTCCTTAGTACGTGACCTAAAGAAAGTTTTATTCAATGAGCTTAGCCCAGTGTTACACTAAGCCCATAGTACTGTTCTATGGAGATCTGAGCCATCAAAGAGCGAAGCTGAAGAGGGGAGGTGCGTTCAGTGGGTATGGGTCTCAGCGGGCTAACATCTATCCGCGTCGAGTCGAGTCCGACACTGCTCGAGATGGGACGTGCGCCCCAACCCTTTCTCTACGTGAAGCAATAGTACGTAACAGTATTTAACCCTCCTCTATAAAAATAAGTTAAACTGAGGCAACGCACGCTTTTGAGAATCGCGTTCGTTGGGACCTAGTGCATGATATTCATCCTCACTTGTTTGTCGCAAGCATTGCATCGTTACCAGTAAGTGTTATAATATATATATATATATATATATATATATATATATACGGATTTGAGAATATCCTTCGGCTCGATAGGACCATCTAGGTACCGGATTGCGGCAGTCTTCGTCTGTGAGATCGCCTGGGCAGTCGCGTCCACATGCGTTCTCCTTTATTTATTTGACGAATTTGCCAATGGAATCGACAGACCTGTAATGCGCGCTCAGCTGGATTTTGCCTGTAGCTGTTCTTGGGCCATTTGTCCCAAGGGAGCTGCAGAGACTGGTCGCTGCCTCTCTAAGGGAATCTCTAAAGAGTGGAAAAAAGTACTTGCGATTAAGCTAGAGTGTTCTCAAACCCTCGGTTGTCAATGTGTTTTGTTTCTGTAGTAAAATAGCCATCGCTTCTTTAAGGCGTACTAGTGAATATTGAAGCCCGGAGATTTGTAGCAAAATTCGACCGATAAGGCGATTGTCTTAATAGGATCTCTGTTGTATCAATAAAGCTTTTGGTGTCACTCACCTTACTGAGGTTCACGGCACGCATGAGATCTGCGTATTATCTTTTGGTTCGATTCTTTTTGCGGAATAAGCCTTTTGTCTGTTCAGCTATAAATTCCTCTGGTGGCGGGTGAGGAAAGAGCTGTAAGTGGGTCGGGATTTGCCTTGACGGACTGTACCTTTGTTCCAGGGAGGGTTAAAACAGCACACTTCACGTATAAATAGGCTAGAGTTTGTAGTGGTCTAGAGACGAGTGTGGTTAATCCAATAATTGCTGACTAGTTTTGCTACGACAGCCGCTGCCATCAGTAAAGGCTGTAGGTTAGTCTCGTCTCCTTTCGCTCAGAACTATCAGGCGTGGTATTTTCCTATTTTCAAGGGCAGACCTAGCCTCGCTCTAAGTGTCAAGGCCTATCCAGGTGCATTGGTTTCTCAGGCTTTGCTATTAGTAGAGGCGGCTGTTCATCAGCCTGTTACAATTAGTGGCTTGCTCCTCGGTTCAACGCGCGAGAGGAGACTTACGCCCACTGAGTTCCGATGCTGGTGTCCATGCTTCCTCAAGTGTGCTGGAGAGTTTTTCGACACAGAATCTGTAGCAGAGGGCCCGGTTGGGCAGCCGCCAGAGACGTCTTTCTCGGATAGTGGGGACAGGGTTAAGAGGCTAGGTGAATGGAGGGGGGATAGGGAAGTCAGCTGTCGGGCGCAAGACTCGATCCGAGTCCGCGATCTCGACTATTACACGCACGGTTAGAATTGTTGTATGTGGCGGCGGTTCGGATTTACACGTAACGGCGTTTAGTTTGTTCAGGTGGTGCCGTTCGAAAGTACGATATTGAAATTTGCTCACGCGAGAAGCTGTTGGTGTTACGGATAAATAATCTAGAACTCGGTGCTGACCAGAGATGTCGAGAGGTAGTGGTTGCGTTTGCCGCAGAGTCGTCACCCTTAATCACGGAGCGCTCGCAAAAACATCCGTACACTACGGCGGTCAAGTTATATATAATTATTATTATATATAACTTGACCGCCGATATTATATCATATATATATATATATATATATATATAATATATATAGTGCACCAATTCGGGCGGTATTTAGTAAATCTATGCTATTTAGAAAGTACGACACCAAGAATATGCATAGAAAATATTGTGATGATTTATCAACCATTTACAATACGTTTACACACTCGGAAGTGCTCGCTTTAATAAAAGTGGTGGTAAAAAGGTGTCACGTGAGGTTAGCAATCAGCTGTCCGTGGTCTTGCTTGATGGCAGCCCCCGCTCTTATGGACTCGGTGCGAGCGGTATATCCTCAAGGTCCCTTGCAACGTTAAGATAGTAAGATCCCTAAGATTCCTCTTCGTGACGCCGAGCCCTAAAAGCGTACTCGCAAATTCGGAGTCCTGTCTGTTCTCCATACACCATTCATAGAGATAGTGATGGATCCGAATCTGCGAGGTTTCTACGGTCGGGAGTCATATTTGGTGATCTCGTCCTGCCACGCTTTTGCCAGGTCCCTGTTCGGGCCGCAAACCTCGGCATCTAAAACCCGGACCTCGGTAGGTGTTGTTATTACGAGGTCGGGCTTTAGACCCGGGGCGCCCGGTCGACGAAATACTCGCTCACGAACCACCTCATGACCCCTCTCGCGAAGAAGACGCGCCACGCGATCACAGACGTCGTCATGTCTCTCTATAATTTGCTTGTTTGTTGTATCGCACATCTGAGCGACATGAGCCAATGTCTCAGATGCATGACACTCGTGTCTACAACGTTTGTTGTAGCCCGGGCGTCCCCTGGCCAATCTGGCACGCGTTGGTAATGCGTTGATCCTGAGTTTTAGTAGGTTTAAATACTCTTTACCAGATAGGTAGGGCATACTCTTAACCCAGTAATGTACAATAGGCGTTTCGTGTGCTTTTTTAAAATGTGCTCTATTGAACATGTTAGGTAGCTGTTAAGACCAGTAATCATTCTCTTGTGTAGCGATCTCAATGGAGGTTCCCAAGCGCTCACAAAGAGGTCTTGTTTTCGCCAGGTCTTTTTTGAAGTGCTTGGTGGTTAGCATCCATTAGACCCCAGGGTGCGTGGAGTGTTGTAAGACGGAGGAAGAGGCGGAGTCTGGGGATAAATGTTTGGAGGCAGAGGATGTCCAGACCGCCGTGCGCTGTGTGCGTGTAGAGATAGGCATTCGGCACCGAGTTTTCGAGCTTAAGCCATTTCGAGTTAACAACCTTTCTGATCTCTTTGTCTATGTCGCTAAGAAGTGCGTAAGATAGTCTGGGACCGGAGACCAGTTTATATAGAAGGCGGTGAATGAGAAAGTCTTTCAAAAATATGAGTGTTTGGTGGGGTTTAAGGGGAGCTATCTTAAGTCTGATGAGTAAATTAAGGAGTATATCCTTGATGGAGTCAGCTCTTCCATTGCTGGCAAAGTCGACTTTCAGACATCTTCATCGATCGCTCTTACCTTTAGCTAGCAATTGCCGCTATTCAACGTTAAATTCTGGTACGGTATTAATGAAACTTTTACCCACTATAGGTGGGAGATAGTAAAGCTTTTATGAGTATTATTTTCAAGACCTCGGGATATCAAAAGGGGGTCCGCAATACTAAATGTATACAAGAATATACATACATACATATGGAATGTCTATTTCAATGTTTATATTGTGCATCTACTCGGGCATGTCTATGGCGGTATTTAGTATTTTTTGGAAACGTAATAATGGAAATTATGCCATTTAAAAAGTACGACACCAAGAATTGTAGACGCAGACGTTTAAATTGTCTCTAAAATTAAAAATTATATTTACGCAGATAAAACGCTTAAGCGTGATTTATTAAACGCGCGTATGACAGATCACAAACTGCGTGCTTGCTATTTTTTCACATAAAGCTATTGTCTCTAGTAGGGTGCTGCTCATTTACCAGCCCACGTGAGACGTTTCTCTACGCCGCATCTTCGACTGTTGCTTGATTGATCGACTTAGGTTTAATTGCAAGAACGAACTTAAATTAAACTAATTAATTGAATTTAATTTACGATTTTTGTTTACTGTTTAAAAAGGATTTCCTGTCTGTGCGACGACTATGACGGTGGTACACCAAATATAAGTATAAGGAGGCAACATTCGCAAAGAACGAGAGAAAAACGCAATATTTGGTACCGTCGGCTGGCGCGATCCCCTACCACCAACGGTTTCCCGTTGGCCGAGGACCTGCAGCGCATCGTCGACGAACGCTGCCCCGCGTGTGGTGAACATGTTAGCCTTCGCCTAACAATCGCATCGTAACGCAGCCTATTTATCGGTATCGTATATAGTATGGCTAGTTGTGCGAGTGATGCTCACTTTGCATACATACGGCAGTGACCACCACACCTTGCATTGGCGTCTCCGTCTCTTCACTCCTCTTCACTGAACGAGGCACGAACGTGGCTGTCAATTCGACTTCGTGCGAGCGCGTAACCCGAGTTACCGTGGCAGGCGCGGTTCGTGACTCCAAGCGCAATCATCGCCAGCAACTCCTGACACGCCCACCCAGGTCCCGTCTGTCGCTTTCGAAGGCCTTGTGGCCGAGTGGAGGTGCTAGTTCGGGCATCGTCCTTCAGTGCCGCGTATTCTTCATGCTCTTTTCCGGCAGATGCTAGACACGCACCTACATACCCAAGCAGTTAAGCTGGCTGTTGGTAAAAACAAGCCACAGAAGCAGAAAGCCAAGTACCGCTTCCGGTACAGACGTAACTAAAGGATGCTGATACTTATGCTGTGTCATGTGTGACTCGCATACGTCGCTGCACCGCTCACTCACTAATCAATGTTGACTCATCGGAATTCAGACCTTCGTTCAAGCCCATGGGCAATCTCCGCAGTACAGAGGCTGTCTGCGTTCGAGTGTATTTGCAAGTACTCATGAATAAAGCTATGTGTTTCATTCATTCATTTATTCATCATAGCAACTGCCATTGTACGTTGCAAACCATACGTTCTAGTAATTCGTGCGCCTCTGCTTGGTTGCCTTTCGCACGGCACGCATCGGCTCGAAGGCGAACCGCAGAGGCAGTGCTGTATCTGTTGCATGTCCGCGTTTTTTGCCCCGTTTTCTAAAATAGCTCGAGTAGCTGCTGCTGGAGTGAATAAACCGTTGACAACCCTCAGCCGCGCCCAAGTGGCACCTTCACTGACCTAACCTTTGCTTGTGTTGTTTCGTTTGCCCCGCTGATTTTTGATATATTGTAGCTGTTGTTAGAAGCTGGGACACCAGCCCCCCATTACGGACTCATATCCTACGCGTGTCAAAATTTGACACATGACACAACACTGATGGCCTGATGGCAGTAGCCGACTCGGCTTTAGCCCACGCCAGTGGTAAAGCAGTTCAGCTAAAACGCAGTTGGTTTCCAGATGGTAGTAACGGTCGGCGAGCGGTGTATAGTTCGGACGTCTCTTGGAAGCGCAATGAAGCTTATAAACGTTGCCGGCGAGCAGCGTCGGTCTGTCCGTCCATTATTTTTGACATTCTCCCATCTATTTCCATTCATTCCACATTTATTTTACTCATATTGAGTATGTATCTAATATTGGCACTTGTACTGTTGTCAGCTGTTCTCGGCATGCTATTCGCGAGAGGCAGTGCAGCGATTTCTACCCTATTTTTGACATGACCTCTACGTACGGAGCACTTTGGTCCATACCTTGCAGGATTTTGCGTGCCCATCTTCACTGTTGTATCTGTGTGTGTTCGTGCCTTAATTATGCTAAGTACGGGTGTGCGTATACGTTTAATACCGCAAAGCTATTGTTTAGCTGACGAGAAGGGCTGTCTTTATATGCCATTGTTTAACAGCTGCCGAACCTTCCCAGAAGTTCAGCGTCTATATAGGAATCAACGCTATGGCTATTTGTAGGACGCGTTCTCACATATAACATATCACTTCCTGGATCTTGCTGTCAGCATCAGCGAAAGGCTAGACCTATAAGGGTAGTCACCTCACCGCTACCCAATTCCCCTATACTCCAGTCTAAATCGCTGCTGTATGTATTATATATATATAGGTCTCTCGTCTTAGCTGGCTCGACGCAGATTACAATTAGCATTTTTGCGAAAAGCGTGTGATTATCAGACAAGCCGATACCCATGCCTATATTTGACTTGTACTGGAGGACAATGGCTTATTGGCTTTCTTCTACGGCAATATGACTGTTACAGACTAATGCGGAACAAGAACAATTTTAGGTCAAGAATAGTTTGGCACACAGCGTTCGTATCTATTCTCAATACTCGTCTTGCTCGCGTGGGTAGAGCTCTCATTTGTTCTCTTAATACAGATACCTGGAACTATTAATTGTTTACATGAAGACATATGTATGTGCATATGAAATACATACCAATTAGAGTGAGTACTGAATATCTCTAACATCCACACATAGGTTGCTTTACTCACATCGATCTATGACGAAGCCTATTTATAGATTCTGACTCACCCCCTGGGTCGCTGGTCTACCGCGCAGCGTGGTGTACCGCTCCCGGACGCCACCGGACAGTTGGCTTGACTCGAAGCGTCTACTAAAGAGACCGAGTATTCTACCATGGCAGCGACCGCATAAATACCTCTTTTGATCGACCCGCAGCACAGCTTGCCACTACAACGGCCCCAACTTACAATGTGTACTCTCTGCAGTTCCTATTATCATCTGTTTATGCTGCTGCGACATAACTTACGGCATTGTTTGCGACTTTCGGTGTCGTCATTGTCTGTTCTAAGTCTATGGCGCGCTCTAACTGTCTGTGACAACTTGAACGTTCCACAAGGTCTCTGAGAAAAACTCTTGCAAGTCTAATCTATGTAGTTTCATTTCGGAGATAACCTATGTAGCCTTAGCGATATAAGTAATTCGCATACACAATAAGCGCTGTGTCATCGCTTTAAAGTGGCGCCGTCGTTAGAGCTAACTTTAAGCACACAATTCAATAGAGGTTATACAAGAAAAACGAAAGTTGTTCAGATGAAAATGGTTGTAACAACTGGATATACAATTAAAAGCAACATCCTATAAAGAAAATACCGACCGAAAGCATATAAGAAAGCACCGAAAGAGGTAGCTTAGTAGTAAAGCCATTGCCTTGCATTCGGAAGGTCGTGGTTGCAAAGCCTGGGCCGGCACACGTGTCTCAATGGAAAAAGATGGGTACTTATCGTCTAACCTCCCATTAGTATTATTAGAGCCAAGCACAAACGGCGCCTATACGCGCATCTTCCTAA
Source organism: Dermanyssus gallinae (assembly GCA_003439945.1). NCBI lineage: Eukaryota > Metazoa > Arthropoda > Arachnida > Mesostigmata > Dermanyssidae > Dermanyssus > Dermanyssus gallinae. The sequence goes on from QVRM01005329.1 coordinate 122,027, forward strand.
GGATCACGTGGTAATAACGTTTGGTCTTGAGTCATCTGGCGTTTGGGGCAGGGCTGCACTAAAACTGACAAAACAGCATGGGAAGAAGCTCTTTGAGGTTACAGCGGAGCAAAGGTCGACCGTGTTCTTTTAACAGAGAGTGTCATTGGAATTTCAGAGAGGCAACGCCAAGATGATGTTGAGTGGTTAGCGACACTCGAGCAATAATATAAGAAATACTGTAGATGTTATATAATTAATATATTAGTCATTGTGATACATGCACATAATTATAAAAATAAACGCTTGTTTCAAAATTATTATTATTATTGTGGGGTGTGGACGTTTATGCCAGGTTCATCCTGCTCTGGTCGCTTTCTGTCAATTCATGGCGCCTATGATGGAAGCCACATTTCCTCTACAAACGGCCAAAACCATCATCGCCTTGCGTCGATCGCCCGTAACTTCTGCTATTCGTTTTCCATTATCGTTCAGGAGCGTCTCTAATGTAATGGGTACAAAGTGGTAGCTTCTAGATATCTCGAGATACTTCCTTCGTTTTTCAGAATCCGCGCGCTCTGCTACCCATCCCAACTCAACGGCGTATTATTATTATTATTATTATTATTATTATTATTATTATTATTATTATTATTATTATTATTATTATTATTATTATTATTATTATTATTATTATTATTACTATTATTATTATTACTATTATTATTATTATTATTATTAATATTATTATTATTATTAATATTATTATTATTATTGAGAACAATAGAGTAGTCCGGTAATGGGACAGCGAGTAAAGAGAACACTTGACGAGTCATAATACGCAGTGCAATCTACGTTGCTACTGTCTGTTGATAGCTGCTTTTTCGCTGAGGTGAACAGCTTATCGTCAGAATGGTCATCCACACAGACCCGGCTCATAGCCGATTTGTACGTTTGCCTGTCCAACTGATGATGCGCCGTCGCTTGTGACGACAGAAGCGCATGATTGGGCATGGGCGTCATATTGACTGGACTTGCCGTTCGCAAACGAAACCAATTCAATCATGAGTGATCTATGAGTTCGGGTTCCGACAGCCAACGGTTGTAGGATGTTTCCAACCGGCGTTTCACTGGCGTCAGCCATTTTGTGGCCCGTCGGATTGGCTTAGTCGGGTTTGGTCACGTAGCAACAACTCCCCAATGCGCAAACAGGTCGCACACCCGCCAGTGGAGGTGGGCTTGCGGCTGTTCCCCGTCTGGAATTGCGAATTCATTACAGAGTGCAGATCAGTGACCACTGATGCAGCCTGATGCGTCGAAGCCGGTGGAATCGGTCAACTGCGGATCGATTCGATTTGACAACGGTTGAATTTGCTGGTCGGATTTGCCCGTTTGGCACGGACAGCTATCTGTCTGGCTGCTAAATTTAGCAACGATGACACCGCGCGACTGGCGTTTCAATTCAATTGTTCCTGCGCACGCCTCTCGTTCCGCTGGTTCCGTGAAGCCGGCTTTGATAACCAATCGAGTCTGGTGGCGTGGCGTGGTGCATTCGCGTGCGCCTCGCGGCCAGAGGAGACACATAGGTGCGCACGGGTTCGATCCCCACCGTTGCACCGATTTGTATTTATGGGGTTGTCCGTTTTTCGAAGCAATGCGACAGCAAACCCCCGTGGAACTTAAATGTTGGCGTAGGGTCAGCCCGTAAAAGTGAGTATCTTTTCTAGCCGACCGTGGTTTAGGGCGTGAAGGAGCTAGTCACATTCTCTACCAGGGTATCGCCCCGGCTCGGTTTATGCTTTTTCTTGAGCGATGCTATCAATGATGATAAATAATAAAAGCATACCGTTGAGAGTTGGCGGCCGTGTTTCTGCTGCGTCAAGGACTGTTGGGGATACCCTAGATGTCTCAAGCTTTAAATTGAAATTTCCTGTAGTATCATGTGGACTCGCTGCGCGTTAGTCGCGTACTGCGGATGCGTACGACGATCTGCTATTGGATGCGTATTCGATACAACGAACGCACCCTTATTTATGCCTTAAACTGTTGCTGCTTCTCAACGTACTAGTAGGTACGGAGATTTTAACCAAGCAAGATGGCCTAGTGGCAAAAGCCATTGCCTTGCATTCGGGAGGCCTGGGTTGGAGACCCAGACCGGCCACTCCTAAATTGGTTTTCATGGTTTCTAATTTAAACAAGGTAAATGCCGGAGTAGATTAAAAATCGACCATGATCGAAAAAAAAACGGGGAGCACAGATGTCTTAATAAAAAGAGATGGTGCCAATTATACCAAGAGATGGTGCCAAATTACGATCCAGCCCCCCCCCCTTCCCATTAAGTTAAGTAAGTAAGTTAGTAGGGAATTTGTTCCCAGTTGTAGTAATAGGTTAAGAAGTAGCACTCGCAGTAGTAGTAGTAGTAGTAGTAGTTAGGGTAACAGATCCATCACGGGTGGTTACGGCATGCGGCCCAATGGTCCGCAGAAATCAATCAATAGGCTAGACTAGGCGCATCGACTCGTTTACCATCTTCAATATTTGTCGAGCAGCAATTAAATCAACCAACTTGTGCATTGCGTTTTCTCTCTCTCTTTCTACCTATGTCTCTCGTCCTTTGCCTCCGTCCACCCCTCTCTCCTCTCCTGCGCTCACTGTTCCGGTTTGCCGATGAATCCCGCTCACCCACACGATATAGCGGCCGCCGCCGCCGCCGCTGCAGCAGCAGCGACGATCGGCTCGAATCCTTCAATTTCGAGCACCTCGGCGTTAGCATCAACATCGTCTTCGTCTTCACTGTCATCTTCGCCATCACTGCTCCTGTCCACAATACTGGCCGCCTCATCATCATCTTCCCCACCATCAGCATCATCGTCATCATCAATTTCCTTGTCGCCACCGCCGTCCTCAACACAAATCGGTGAAGCTTCGGCTGCTGCTGCTGCTGCCGCTACAACAGTGGGCGCGGCGGCGGTATCGGCGACGACGACCTCTTCCGGGGGCGTCGGCGGGGGCGGCTGGTGCCCGATCGTCTGGGACGGCATCTCGTGTTGGCCGCCCGTTGAGGTCGGCGTGTCCGCGGCCAAGTCCTGCAAGCCGCTACTCGACCACGTGGCCACGACGCACCACCTACACGATTACGCCGGTAAGTCGTAGTAGCTTCATATTGCGCCACCGACAGTTCATACTGTCATCTTGCATTGGCAAAATGACAAACAGTTTCAGCTCACATTGTATCGCATTCACAAAATGACAAACAGTTTCAGTTCACATTGTATCACATTCACAAAATGACAAGCAGTTTCAGTTTACGTTGCGTCGCGTTTACAAAATGACAAGCAGCTTCAGTTCATAATGTGTCGCATTCACAAAATGACACATAGCGGCAGTCCATACTATCTCGCGTTCACAAAATGACAAAGAGCGGCGGCAGTTCATACTAGTCTGGCGTTCACAAATAGAAAAACTCAAGAAGCAGGCAACACCGATGACAACACAAACACACAATGCCGGCCATGATTGATGACTTGTTTTGTCGCTTTGTCGACACCTTTGTTTAGCACACCTGTCATGTGGCCTGGTAGTCGAGATAGCATATTATCTTACAAAGGCAATAACCGTTTACATATATATATATATATATATATATATATATATATATATATATATATATGTATATAAATATATATCACTGCAAAAATAAATATATAAACCACTGCAAAATGTGAGGTCCATGCTGCGGGAGGTGCTGCTTACTCCGAAGTGCTAGAGGCTCTCAGGGTGCAAGACCGTCGGCAAGAATTTAGAGTTGCTAGGCGTCCCCCTATTCCCGCAAGGAGTTCCTTGAACGACTCAACGACCGCGTGATGTCTACATTAGAGGCGTTGCTAAACCTCAGCCTATCCGCTCGTGCGCGCCAACAAGCTTTACTCCCCGTTCTTTGGGGTGGCCTAGGGTTACCTGATGCGACTGCCTTATCGGAGACAGCTCTAGCAGCTTCCCTCCATAGGTCTATGCAACAGGCAAGAAGCCTCCTGAATTCTGTTGCTCTCACGGACTTAGAAGCCCGATTGGAGACAAGCCACCGCAAGGCAGTTGCCCTGTGCGGCCACGAGCCCGTCGAAGCTGGACACCAGAGAGAATGGGCAGCAATTCTTTATGAGCAAAGAGTCGAAAACCTCATTGCGGAATGCGCCACGGACGCCGATAAGGCCAGGCTGAGCGCCGTCTCCTCCAAGGGGGCGGGCGCATGGCTCCACGCCATACCCTGTGCTCAGATCGGCACCCTGTTAGATGACAAGTCGGTAAGGATCGCGGTCGGACTTCGTTTAGGAACAGACCTTGTGTACACCCATGCCTGTGTCTGCGGAGACGTCGTCCAGCCAGATGGACGCCACGGGCTGTCCTGTATTGTCAGCGCAGGTAGGCGAGCAAGACACCAAGCCTTGAACGAAACCTTTAGCAGAGCTCTACGATCCAGTGGTCTACCGTGCGTTCTGGAGCCCGTCGGACTAGACAGAGAGGGCGGAAAGAGACCTGACGGTCTGACCTTAACTCCGTTCGAGCGCGGATGCATGCTGGTTTGGGACGCGACAGTTACTGACTCATTAGCCCCTTCAATGGTCAGTGCTGGCGCGGCTCGGGCTGGTCATGCATCGGCTCTCGCCGAGGCAGGCAAGGTTAGAAAGTACCAGAACATCGGTTACCCGTACGAGTTTCACCCACTTGCCTTCGAGACCCTTGGCGGGCCGGGTCCGTCTACTCGCAGTTTGCTACAGAAGGTCGGGAAGCGGCTAATTCTAGCCAGCGGAGATAAGCGAGCAAGTGATTTCCTCAGACAGCGTCTGTCGCTGGATGTGCAACGGGGCAATGCGGCCTCGGTTCGAGGAACCCTCCAGAAATGGCTGGTCCATACACTGGACCCCCCGTAATGATGCACACGTTCGCAGGGACCCAAATGTCATGGTCCGACCGTGAATGATTTGAAATTGAATAAATATATTATATAAAAAAAAAAAAAAAAAATATATATATATATATATATATATATATATATATATATATATATGCTTACTATGTATGTGTAAATACACCGGTTGACATTGCTATTAATATTCCTTTTAAAGCGTGCCTTCTCTATTCTTCCTAGCAACACGTAGCAGTAGTAGAAATGGTATTCCACATCGCGCCCGACGTGAACTTGGGGACAAGAGCGTGTCTGTGACTGAAAGAAAGAACAGTCTGCAAATTGGAGCAGTGAAACACTAGCGACTATGTGTGACGCTCATGATCTCATTACGCCAATTTGAGCCGCTCACTGAATTCTTGGTCAGCACGTAAGCAGAGGGGCTATTGAAGCGGAGCTGGCACTAGTGGGCAACCACTAGACTCTTCGCAATTCGGAAGTCAGTGTGGCGTGAACCGAAAAAAGAAAGTTCGGCCGCAAAACGCAACGAAGTACCTCCTACACATGTATTAATAACTTGAGGCGTATTACAAACTACTAAAGGTCTAGCGATGCGCGCGCAATACCCTCCGCGCAATACCCTCCGCGCTTTATTCATGGTTGGACACCGTTCATGCTAGACTGTACAGCTGTCCACATACCCGCCAGACTGAGAAACGGTGTCCCAATGCAGGGCAAAGCAAAGCGTTCATACGTCACATATGAGTTGCGGCTATTGGTAGAACCCCTCGCTAGTTCAACGTTTCTAATATTCCAGCAACATAATAAGCTGAAATCAATTACGTAGACATTAGAGGGACTATTTGAAACCCAAAGAACTTGCGCTCTCCGTGGAAAGACAAGCAAATCATACTATCATTTCGTCCCCATCCTCATTCACGATACCACCGTCATACCTGTACTTGAGTCGCACTTGGGAATGAGGCGGCTGGATAGAACAGTGTTTAGTGGCGAAAACTCAGATGAAAGTAGTATGGTCTAGCGGAAAATCATTGCGTGCTGCTTATTCCCACAGAGATCAATAGTCTGACTAGCAAAATAATTGAACGAATTGTGCTTCATATCGTGGCTAGTCGAATAAATAAATTACTTTAGACAAACGTATACATATTAGTAATAATATCACCTAATATGTACCGACGATTGAAATATTATTATATGTTTGAATGTGTCCTTTTATTTCGTAAAGGCGACAGTGTCACATTATGTAGAAATGCAAAACGAATTCTTGTCGTAACCAGCACATTTTCAATTGCGTTAGTTTTCGACGCGAAGGAACGAGAGAAAAAAAATACCCTTATATTAGAATTGTTTCCACAGACTGCCCCCTTAACAATTCGTGCTGACTGTCATAGGACTACGTGGAAGGATATATAGTCTTCCAGAAACCTCACCCGTGGGTTTAGTGCATCTTCCTGTTTTAGTTCCTCTCCATTGGTTAATGGGGGTTGTATTGCTGAGCTTGACGTATTGCCATTCATTAATTACATTGAATTGTTCATTTGCGTCTAAGATGAGCAGAGCGTTTGCAGAATCTATCGAATGCTCTTACGAATGAGTTAATTCCATCTGCATCAGAATCACTTCGTTTGACTTGTCTGGAATAATTTCTGTTGAGCAAGATATAGCAAATAATAATAATATTAGCGTTTGGTACATAGATGACGCAACGATTGGAGGCCCACTTGATCTGGTTGTGATATTATCAACGTGCTGAATTTTGCAGAAGAGGGAGGCCTCAGCCTCAATGCCTCTAAGTGTAAAGTCATTACATTGGGAGGTAATGCCCAACAACAGGATGCAGTTTTTAGGGCGGTTTCGAATGTTTTGCTAGAATGTAGGCGCGTTGACTTAGACGAGCTAAAGCTTCTGGGATATATATTCCCCAAAAAGCTTACGATCGATTTCAAAGACCCTTAAAGACAAGTGCACTGGACTGAAGCAAATTCGCTCTCGCTTAACGGCGATGCATCCGCAAGCAGCTCTGTGCACCTAGAGATACAGCTTGGGCTCGCCAAAACTTAACTATACTCTGCGCACTTCACCAGCTATTAAATGTCACGAAGATCTTCAAGCTTACGATACCGCAAGAAGCATTTTAGGTGAGGTATTACACGTCGACCCGCACGGTAACACTTGAAAAAGAGCAACCCTTCCAATTGCCGAAGGAGGATTTTGTATTAGATCAGCGGCGGAGCTGGCTCCCATGCGCTATGCCGCATCTCTATTGGAATTTGGTAAGCTCGCAATAACGTTGGTCGAACCAGACATCCGCCAAGGAATCACAAGAGCCAAAGACGCTGCAGAGCTAATAACTAGACAAACAATTGGACCAGGCCCCTGGCAAGAACGTCCCACACAGCATACATTGGACTCTTAGAGATGCAGCGCTGCAGCTAAAAAGTTGTTAGACAGCCTCCATTTTCCATGTTTTCCAAGGGGCGAGTTTCTACGACAACTGCTGTCGCTTGCAGTGTGCCGAGGACACGCCGGCTGTATTGTCGGTTCCATGGAATAATATTTAGGAGCTAGAAGAAGACAAGGGGTACACGTTCACACCTCACAATTGTAACATTTAAATAATAATAATAATTAATAATAATAATAATAATAATAATAATAATAATAATAATAATAATAATAATAATAATAATAATAATAATAATAATAATAATAATAATAAGATTTAATCGGGGACTGGTAAATTGAATTTGCAGAAAGCTTTTACAAGCTACCTGTGCACAACAGAGTATTTGAGTAGGCCACTCCCTTTTGAGGTTTGAAGAGGAAACGTTTTCTCTACCGTTGGCGCTCTATTGGTTGATCGAGTGTATTCACACTAGCATCCACTTTGAAGACCAGACGTTCCTCCCTACGGAATTGATAACCATGAGAAAACATACAAGAAAAAAAACTAAATTTGGAACAAGATAAGAAATGAAATATAATATTTCTTGTAATGTTTGTGTGAATGAAACCAAATTCTGAAAAACGAACAAATATAGGCATATTTAGGACCCGTTTGAAGGTTTTGGATCGCAGAGGATGGCAAGCAAACCCGTAGAAGACTACTTCAGGGAACTGCAGTTCCCACCGAAAAATCTCGCCTCAGCGAGGTGGTCAACGGCAAGTCGCGTGCAAACGGCAGTTGGCGTTTTCTCATCTTTCTTCATTATATCATAATGGTAAACTTATTTCGCGGTCACAGCGTGGCTTTGGGGGGGAGGACAGTGTGGCAGCTACAACTACTAAAGAAGCGAAAACTTTGTGCAAGTGTATGTGCTGCTTCCCAAAGCTTCCCGAACAGTAGGGGTAACCGAGACTCATTATGACTGTGCTCCGTCTCAGCTTTCCTGTATGCGTTATCAGTGAGCTACCTCCAAACAACTTTCTCTTCCCAAATACCAACGCGATCTTGGACGCTATTAGACTGGCTCACCTGGTGATGCGGCTAGAAATGAACGTGAAACTAATTACGGTCTCAGGGTAGGTAAACAGTACGTTTCTTTTAACATATATTTCATGGAACCTCTAGCCCGAGCGGGTTTAGCAAATATCTGTTTGACTCCACTGCTTTAATTCAACAAGACAACTGATAGATAGCCTTAGGCTCGCTCAATTATTCGGTGAAAAGAGATTGTCGAACCCGAGATCGTTTCAGTTGGTACGGCAAAGTGAGTCACGCAATACTGAATGAAGCTAACCCTTCGATGAAAACCGGAAATCCTACTATTGCCCGTAAATATGTGACCTGTATATATATATATATATATATATATATATACATCTATATAAAGTAAATAAATAGTTTAGATGTGTTTTTGAAATGTCCGCCACGCCTCTGAGAAGGTCGCTATGTTTACAAATCAGATATCTATGTGAGCGTAAAAGAGAGTGCTTCGTAAAGTGACCTGATTCGTCGTTGCTATATAGATACAGTCGAATAAGCAGCAAAAATTCCACTTACGAGCGACAATTTCTTGTAAAAGTTGCAAAAACGCCTCACTGGTACACGATCTGTCCGAAATATTTAGAGCGTATCAGCGAGGACAGCTATTCAAACGCTTCGTGCTACAATTGGTTCACAAAGTTCCGTTCCGGCAACTCAAGCTCTCTGGATGAGCCCCTTTCTGGAAGCGCTTATTGCGCTCGAGAGAGGGGACTTCGGGGCGTGTTACACAAGTATTGTCGTTGGCCGTCGAGCCCATGGTTTTGTATCATAAGGTTAAACCAATGGGTATCTCATGATTTGAGTGGGCGTGAGCGGGACAGAATAGAGTGTCTTGCAAACTGCTTTTCGTGGATTGCCAGACACAACGAGTTCTTAGATTGTGTTGTTATCAACCTCCTCGGAAGACGCCAAAGGGACTAACCTATTCACGCAAGATGTTGCCCTGTGCTTGGTGCGATCGACACGGCATTGTCCACGACGAGTTTCTTCCTAGTGACCAAAAACTAGACCCGGGCGTCCACTGTGATCGACTCGGTGACCTAGTTTTTGCTGCTCTCAAAAAAATAGAAGCAGGCTTGTGAATAGAAATGGCGTCATTTTTCACCAAGACGACGCAAAGCTGCATGTGAGTTCACCTGGCCTTCGCAAAATGGCAAGCTTAGATTGGAAAGTTTTGCCACATCTACCGTACTCACCGGACATCGCATCATATATTTATATTTATATATATTTGTCTGCTTGTTCTGGAAGGCTTTACAAGGTTCTAACGTTCACATTCGAATATGATTGTGAACCTTATCTATTAGCCTAGCACGGCCCCTAGCTGACAAGCCTACCGTCGAATCAGGGTGCTCCTGTGAGAGCTCTCTTCTGGTTGACCACATGTCAAACTATGCTGAAATTACTCGGATAAGTATCGGGATAGTGTTAGTACGTGATGTACAGCTAATAGCAGATCGCCGGGTAATGGCCTATGACAGTGCCCAGTCCAGGGTCCACAAGCCGGGCAGATTACAATGTCACAGTTGTTTCTGCTGCGAAGTATCCGATAAATGATCTGGCTTGTTCGTTTACCTAGGCCGGTCGTCGCAAGCAGACCTAATTGTTTGCATCGTCGATGTCATTAATTTTGGTTTTTTCCTGGAGTCTTGAATAAAGAGCAGAAAGTGTTGCTATCATTTTTAATGTATGCTGTTTACATTTTACAAGCATTGGTGCATCACTAGATCGGCTCATGGGGTCAATAGAGCAGAAAAACAAAACAATTAAGTACATTTATTCACGAAACTGCACCGTAAGTTAATACGAGGACTGCAACTCTACCTTTATTTGCTAATACGAAGCACTGCCATTTTCTAATAAGGCTGGAGGATCAAAAGCCTGTTTTGATAGACCCATCTATTGCCTGTACAGAAATCCCGCAAACTGTATGAGTTGACTTTTCGCCTGCGTCAAACTATTGTGTTGTTTTTGCTCTTATGCGTATAGAGGTTGTTTCCCGCATTCCGTTCCCTACAAACCGTTTTTTAAATAAAGAAGCTTGTTTTGTGTACCTTTTCCGCGGATTATACATATATATATATATATATATATATATATATATATATATATATATATATATATATATATATATATAGATACAGTGTGTATTCGGGTTTCGCCAGGCTTTTTTGTTTAGGCGGGTTGGCAAAAGCAAATCAGCTCGAGCAGAGGCGTGGCGTTGAGGAGTTTCTTTTTGCTCCACGTGATGCTTATACATACTAGATCGGCAGATGTTGACTTTGGGATGATTGCGGCGTCCTGTATCTGTTGGCCTAGGCATTCAAAGTTCTGCAAGAAAAATAATAATCCGTACGGAAAGCTCGTGCATCAATCACAGGCGTCAATCATTCAGCACGTCTCTAACATAGAGAACCAAACTGTGAAACTCAACTCCCCCGATCCTGCATAGTAATGTGACAATGTCGGTAAGGTTGAAGCTGTTGGTGTGCCTCAAAGTCCTTCACTTGGCGCTAAGCGTTGGTATTGACATACTACCAATGTCAGTACTTTTTGTGCGCCGGTATCAGAATCGGATTTGCCATCAAATGAAAGGCAAAGGGAAAACAAGAGTGCAAACAGAAGATAAGATAGACTTAAGACTGAACAAATAAGGGCAGACCGGACCTAAGAGGCTTCACCGAATTGAAACTGCCTAGGAAACAAGCGTGTCAATTAATTACCAGTTTACGACTGCCTTATCTGGCAGCTTACAAAGTCGCATAGTAAAGTTTTTTTTATTACTATTATTATTATAGCGGCGGCTTTACACGAGCAAAGGGTTGAACATCTCATCGCGGAAAGCGCCACAGACGCTGATAGGGCCAGGCTGCGCGCCGTCTCCTCTAAAGGGGCGGGCGCATGGCTCCACGCCATACCCTGTGCTCGGATCGGGACACTCCTAGATGACGAGTCGGTGAGAATCGCGGTCGGACTTCGTTTGGGGACGGACCTTGTACACGCTCATACCTGCGTCTGCGGTGACGCCGTCCAGCCGGATGGACGCCACGGCCTATCCTGTATCGTCAGCGCAGGTAGGCGAGCCCGACACCAAGCCCTGAACGAAACCTTCAGCAGAGCCCTACGCTCTAGTGGCCTACCGTGCGTCCTGGAACCCGTCGGACTGGTTAGGGAAGACGGAGAGAGACCCGACGGTCTGACCTTAACCCCGTTCGAGAGCGGTTGCATGCTGGTTTGGGACGCGACAGTTACTGACTCATTAGCCCCTTCAATGGTTAGTGCTGGCGCGGCCCGGGCCGGATATGCTTCAGCTCTTGCCGAGGCAGGCAAGGTGAGAAAATACCAGAACATCGGGTACCCGTACGGGTTCTACCCACTTGCCTTCGAGACACTTGGCGCGCCGGGCCCGTCCACTCGCGGTTTGCTACAGAAGGTCCGGAAGCGACTAGGTCTAGCCAGTGGTGATAGGCGAGCGGGCGAATTTCTCAGACAGCATCTGTCGCTGGATGTGCAACAGGGCAACGCGGCTTCGGTCCGGGGAACCCTCTAGAGATGGTTGGTTCCTACATTGGACCCTTCGTAAACGTGCACACGTTCGCAGGGACCCAATTGTCATGTTTCCACCGTCGGTGATTAATTATTATTATTATTATTATTATTATTATTATTATTATTATTATTATTATCATCATCATTATCATCATCATTACTTCTAGCAAGACTGAATGTCACTATTGTTATAGCTTTGTTAGTATTGCTCTCCTAGTGTATAATGTTAAATTTACCTAATATTTTGGGTTTTGTCAGTTAGATGCCATTTTAGTAATAGTGTGTACTCCTGATCGAATTATGGTATATCAGTGGCAGGCTGCTTTTAAAACCTAAGATTGTTTACAGTGTTAATCATAATTAATGTGATTACGGTTACAAATACCTACTCTGCCCATATAACAAGATTATTATCATTAAGTGTCCCTATGGTATATATAATCAGAGCCAACTTCCACTTGCCGTGAAGCACCACGGCAAGACGGCTCACAGAGATTCCAAACGCATGCCATAAAAGTCAGGTACCATATCGCTAAGGCCAGTTAGCCCATAGACTTGCTCGGTGTCATTGGCTGCTGAAGTGTGAAGCATCAGGCCTCGTGATCACAACGAGAGGACACACCGTGAATATACAGTCCATTGCGGGAACGACAGGGCCTGCCCACAACCTAATAAATGTCTAATGTTATAGAAAAAAAATCAGCTTGTGTGCACGTTCTAAGGTTGCGTCTAGTGAGAGAGATATGATGCCACCGCATTTCTTTCAGAAGATCAAAGGCGTGACAAAAAATAAGGTCACCTAGATATCCTAGACTGTGGTAAAACCGTACATTGATACTCTACCAAACGGCAGACCACACGTCTTTCAGCAGCAGCAGTGATGCACTTACATATTATTATTAAAAAAAAAATATATATATATATATATTGCAGGAGTAGCTGGCTTTCCGTAAGTTTTTTTTTTCGTAAGGCTAATGCCCGTGTACGATTTCTTTCATGTCATCCACTCCGGCATTTACCTTGTCTAAATTGGAAACCATGCAAACCAATTTGTTTGTGAACAAGGTGCGTACCAAAATTGTAAGCAGAAAATGCTTTTTTCTGTCTACGTAGTAGAGGATCCTACAGAGTACAACTGAATGGCGTTCAACAACGTAAGGTTTATTAAAAGAATAGATAAAACTTCGACACCAGCCAACCGCCGTTCAAGCGGCTACATTCCGCAACCTACGACGTCTCACGTCGTTTTCACTAAGTCTTCTCCGCCACCCGACCGGGAGCGAACACAAACAAGTGTACACTGCAACATGTTTGCTGAACATCTTTCTCTATCTTTAAGGCCGGTTCCCCTTCCCCCATCTCCTATTCTTCCTCCACGTCCAGTGACCTTGCTGTCTGCTCGGACCTTGTAGAGACACAACAAAATAGCTATACAAAAGGGAGGGGCAAAAAGAAAACATCAAGGAGATCAACTGGAACTGAGAGTGGCCGGTCTGGGTCTCGAACCCAGGCCTCCCGAATGCAAAACAAAGGCTTTGCCACTACGCCATTTTGCTCGGTTGCTACTAATGATGATAACACACATATTTACAAACTGAATCGTAAACGGTTTAAGCCCCAAATCGAAGCTGTTAGACGAGTGAGCGCGATCTAAATTGAATAACACCTCTACTTGAGAAATGAAAACGCCTAGTCATAACTAATAGACTCCGCCTGGTCATAATTGAACGTTTCTTGCTACGCTCATCATAAGTTATTTTCCTTGGTGATTTGCAGACGCTCATGCCTATCGCGTGTGTGGACCCGGAGGTCGCTGGATGGACAATCAGACCAACTACAATGCCTGTGTGGCTCTCATAAACGTAAGTGTGCCCTGGAGCTTACTCTATTACGCTTCTCATAGCAGCAATCAAATTACACCAAAACAAATAAAATGTTTGCATAGGGGCTTTTACACTAGCTGGTGGTCGTCGCCGAGCGCTAATTAAATGTGTACATTTAATACATCTCGGCAAGTGTACCGGGTGCAACCCCGGCTGCACCTGCAAGTAGGATTCGCACGAGCAAGGAGAGCATCTTCCATCTGGAGACGAACCACAATGCCCTCATGATCTGGGCTAGCCATTCCGAATGGAACAGATCGCTAGCAGATCAAAACGGAGGTTCACTTCCGGGCACGCCATGATTAACCAGCCAGCAGGTTGTCTGCGTTTGCCAGACAGACAAAGATTTGTTCTGAAAATGAGTTGTTTGATCTTGATCCGCAAAGGGCATGGCGCGGCATTTTTCGTACTTAGCAGAAGAAGAACAGAGACCATTCCAGTCAGAGCACCGCAGTGAACTTAATCAAGTTGCAACACCAGTACAAACACAACGTTGTTCCATTGTGTCTGTAGCGAAGCCTAGAGTTCCTAGACGAGCCAAATCTAAAAGAAAAACACATGCCTTGTGACAAAACATTACAATTACGCACTCGCCATGCGTTTGATCTTTATCGTTAACGTAACAACGATTGATAGAATCTTTAGCAGCAGTACCACGACTCTTAGCATCATACGACATTGCCCGATGCGATTCTATAGACTGTGCGAACCGCCGATAAATCGATTGTGGCCTCGCGACAACGGCAGGGGCAGGCTGCTAAAGTTCCCAGTGATCGAGTGCCCCGGAGGCTCGACTAAGCTCTTTGATGAACTCATGGCGATACGGATGTGCAAACATCATTGTTGTCTCCCATTCATACAACAACAACAATAAATGTTTGCAGGGTCGTCCTACCAATAAAATTGTCCTGGTCCGCGTCCCACTTGTTGCCATTGTCTATCGCCATTGACTATCGTCCGACAAATCATCCGTCACCAATTAACAGCGGTTCAATCAAGATTCGGGTTGGAGTAACAAATATTTCTATGGAAAGCCTTTCTCTTACTGATTCAGGAAGCTGTGAACTGTATACAAATTAACCAAGTCTAGTCCGCATATTAAGGAAGTCAGAACTGCATGTTTGCATGTTCCATTTTTCTATAGTTCACGCCCAACGCTCTTCTAACGTGAATATTTTATCCTTCTGCAGGGCCTTCAGCAGCTTTTTAGTTGCAAAATGTGAACAAGGTGGATTTGTATAACCTCAAAAGTTGTCTCGCTTCTATGTGCACGTTCTGAGCGTTGCAACTAATGTTCCTTTCTGAAAGGCAACAAATAAATAAATTCTGATATAAGCGTCAGCAAAGAAGACTATTGCTAATCTAAAGAGGCCAGGTCAGGACTGCAGGGTGGGTGGGTAAAACGTCGAATGCAAAATGCAGGCACTAACGACAGGTCGCAGTTAATAAACTGTTCAAGCGTCGGACCCGATGCAAAGGACGAGAAAAAGTACCTCAAGACGCATAACCGATTTGAGTGCAAAGCTTCAGAGAATACGTTTTCAACGTGACGCAAATACTTCAAAATTATCTCGTTTGGAGAATATGGTTTTAGCAAGCAGGTAAAAATATTGCGAGCAAAATGTTTATGATTGGGAGAAAGTTTTGTACGAACCGAGCTTTTACTACGTAATCTTATACGTATTCCATACGAGGTGTGAGCACGAATTTCGTTCTCATAGCTGTAGTTAGAGAGGCAACTGTTGTCGTTGATAGCATGTTTACAACTATCTTAGGGCGGGCATCTATCTAAGGCTTCAAACTGTTGCGCATTGGATCTTATGTATGGTAAGACCACACATAGAGCCTATTACGCGCTCGCCCTTGCCAGAGTGGACATTATGACAGAACATTATGACACGAAGGCAATAGTTCAATAAACCTGTATATATATATATATATACATACATACGGTTTCGAAAAGCGTCGACGTCTATTAACAGAACATTTGCAGAGTGCAGGAAAGCAGGAAAATTCGCTTCATTTAAAAGCGATATGAAACTTAAAATATAGCGGGGTTTTAGAGGTTAAATGCCTGGCGTTGCTGTGCGTGCTGTCGTGCTGGCCTTTTATGCCTTGAAGAAAAGGGAGCTGCAAGAGCTCGTTGGGTTTGGCAGTGTAGGTCTAGCCACGCCAAGCGTGTTGTTATCCAATTCGTTTCGCGCGTTCGTGGCAGCGATGAAAGCGCCGCCTCTCTGCAATCTGTCATGCCCCTCTCGTCGCAGTCAGTTTTTTACCTTTAGATCGGATTTAACTGCGTGCCTAGTCTTCATTGGCAGTAAAGTCGTTGCCGTGGGTCTTGCCGTATCTCCACGAATTGGATACGCTCCCCGGACACTTGAGCTCATGCTAATATTTGCGTATCTGTTAGCGTAGTCAAAGTATTTATGATTGTTTCAGAACTTTCCGGCGGACACGCGAGTTTATACAAGAGCCTCTCCTATGATGACGGCGATAAACGTCGATACGTCTAAACATAAAGATATATCTGGCAAGTTTACAAAACGTTCTACTTTTGATCTTTTTTTGTTAACAGGGCGCAATTTAAGCGCAGAAGTCACATCAAATTATTTGTCACTAGGTTTGTTCTTAGTTCTCTGTGAACTATGTTATTCTATTAACGGTAAACTGGTAGCAATTAAGTTTTGCTGTACCCACGCATGATGCTTGCTCCCCGGGCACCTGATGTCGGGCTAATGTTTGCTTATATTTCACGGTAAAGTCTGCCTAAACAAAAAAGTTGCAATAATCGCTGGCAGAGACGCCGCGGAAGCCTCTTCTATGACGGCAATGAAGCCACCGATTTTTTTTTTGTTTCTATCAAGAGTACAATAAGTCAAGTTTTTGTTTTTATTGTTAACATGATCTCACCGTTTTCTAGGTACTACAGGCTTTCAGGTGCAGACATAAAACTACCACAAAGCTCTGCGTCTATCCTTATAGTAGATCTGTTCTATCTATACGAACCCTATCTGGTGGACCCAATCTGACCTCTTCAATTGTAGTGGATGCAAAAACGAAAACGTTTTTCCAGCGAAAAGCTCGACCGAAGACCCTCAGCGTTCGTCTGCCAACAACGACAAAGGAAACGCGTGCCCGCTTTGAAAATGGATTAGTAGTTTTTCCCTGTCGTCCTAATCTGACAGCGAGGTGCTGCAGTAGCAACCATCAATGCGGGATGCATTTAATTTCGGCCTCGCGAGAGAGGTTCAATGGAAAAGTTACCACGCTCCCGTTTTTAATGTGGCTCGCAAACAGAACACGACGAGCTGAAAGGATCTGCGGCAGAGCGTCTAGACATGAAAATGCTTCCGAGTGGAAAACGGGATATGCTGCATACCTGTTGTGGGTTTTACTATATCTTGTTTTTTTTTACTATCATCTTATCCGGGGGGTCTGTGTACTGGCAGGCCCTTTGGGTGTTCATCTTTTTTAAGCCTTTCCAAGCGAACCACGCAGCGAACGACGAAATGACGCAGCCCAGTTGTAATGACAGGAACTACGAGAGGTGGGCAGGTTCCCTGGGGAAATAGGGGCAGGATAATGCGTCTTTGCCACGTGTACAGTCGGCCCGGTCCGCTTATAAAACCCCTACGATGATGAATACAGTCGGCTGTCCCGGGCAGCATCCCGTCATAAACTGTTGTAGATATTGCACATATCTACAACTATATGCAGTGTACATCATGTTGGCGATAAGCGTTTGTGCCTGCAAAAAGGTGTCAGTTGTCAGATTAAAAGGCTGGACATCAGTTGTTGCATACACATTTTACGGCTAATCCGCTTCCCCGCCCCGAAGCCGGTTCCGTAGCATAGCCTTTTCCCTTGGGGATGAGGCTCATGGCGCCTTCATTCCAGGCGACTAGGGTTCTGTGCCTAGGCGACCGGTACACCTTCAAAAACAAAAATTTGCGTCCCACCTGATAACGAGCAAGTACATGCGAAGTCAGCGGGCTGAGAGTGGGCTGCATTTTTATATTTCACATTACTCTTGTCCTCGAATTAAACGGCTGAACGCCAGCTTTTGTATACAGCTTTTGTGGCTAATCCGTTCACCCACCGCCCCCACAAAGTCGGCTTCGGCTAAGACAGCCTTTTTCCTTACGTACGGGGCTCACTGCGCGTTCACTCTAGGTGGAAGGGATTTGACATTGCTGCAGGCAAGCTTTCAAAAGCATACGTATTGTCTGACCTGATACCGAGCAGGTACCTGTCATGCTAAAGTTCGTGGATCTTAGTGGATCTATAGGTTAGACGATTGTAAAAACTCCCTAGCGATATATATATATATATATATATATATATCAAACATGTTGTTCGCCTTGACGGCTCTAAATTCACTATTGTAACTCAGATCGTACCATAACTAAGAAGGTTTCGATAGGGGATAATTCAAGCAATCCTGCCATAGGTTATTGCTATTTGTCGGAGAAGTACAATACAAATATGAGCCTGGGGGCAGAAAGGAATCCGAGTTTAGTAGGTGTAAGGGTCCTACACTACATGGTCGCTGCAAGCTGCTCGTAACACCGGCGCATCAAACATTCGTCCATACGGCCTACTTCAATGTATACACACTTAACTATGTCAATGGTGAAATGTTCGGGCGGCTCATTGCTACGCGGTAAACGCTGTGGCACACAACAGCAAACGTGGCTAATCAATGATAAGAGTCCTAACAATCCTCTTGAGACCAGCGACGGAGGAAACAGGGAAGCTAGCTTTCGATAATCGTTTGGAGAAGAATGGTGTCGTCTTTGATCTCGATCGAAGTTTCACCTCGTCGAGGCATAACTCGAGGCTGACGATGCGGAAAGCAAGCCGTTTGGTTGCGCTGTCGACAGCATGTGGACAGACTCCGGTGCCGGCTGGCGGTTCGGTTTGATTATTCACTCGTCCTCCGCTCTCTCTCTCTCTCTCTCATAGAGAAACCCACCTAGCCCCGTAACTTTTTAGGCCCTAGCGCTCCTGCGGCTGCCGCTTGCAGGCCGCTGTCAGGCAAAATAAACCTTCATTAAAGACTCGGCGGCTTCTAGCTCTCGTTGTCATTATTGCCCGAGGCAGTGCTCAGCATAGCGTTTGTGCATCTCGATGCCCCCTTCCCCCCCCCCCCGCCCCAACAAGTAGTAAACATTTCGTCCTGCTGCATAGGACGTTCCCATCGTTGCTGTTGTTATTGTATGGTATAGCAGCACTCGTGCTCTATATGCAGCTCTGTATGGGGCGTAAGCAATCTGCAAATATATATATATATATATAATGAGACTCACTACGAGAAGTGTTCCCGTGAAGAGCATGGTTCTGAGAAGGGGTCTCGCTTTCTGTTTGCCCAATATCTGTAAGTTATCTAGCAAATAATCTAGTCACCAACCGAATAACGGAAATGCATTAACTAACATGACTAGTCTTTCGCAGAATGTAGACTCTACATTTGTATTATCAGATTCGCAAAAAGCATACATACGCAAACATTTATTCAGTCTAAACCTTTCAGTTTATCTAGCGTTTAACGTGGCGTTAGGCGTATATTGTAGAAAAGGGTGTTTGGTTTGACCTCGACAAGAGCCAGCGCTGGTGAGAGGCTTGGAAATATCACTGCACAGTTTGCGTGAGAGCTGCTTTGCTTGCCTAAGCAAATACTGGTCAAAGACAATCGGTCAATCTACGAGAAGTTCCCACGAACGATTTTAAGCTGACTAAAACAAGTGCTTCAATGCTACACTCTCGTTGACAGAAACGTAGGTCTCCAAAATACAACGCATAAGTGATTTTATACATATTGTTCTGTTTTTGCCACACGTCACTATAAACCCTCAGTAGATGGATACTATTATATTATGTTTATGAATGGAGAAATGTTGCGCCTATGGAGTACCTTCTAAGTGGTCGACAATTTGTGGTTTATGACATAGAACGTCACCTTAATACCTGGATGTCTGTTCGGACGGCCACATGATCCAGGTAAGCAAGCCATTTATATACTTGGGCACGAAGACGCCGTAACAGCCAAAACGCTCCAGATGGCGGGCAGCCCCCCAGGGCCTTGAAGGACTGGCGAACAGAACCGAACCCTGGGGGTAAGTGTGAGGATTAAAGTTTTTTAGTGGGTTACTTTATGTCATCGGGGAGTCCCACACTACCTACGCGCTTCTTCGTGCCCAGAAACTGACATCTGGGCGAGTATAAATAATTTTCCCAAATCTTCAAAAAAATAAAGATGGCGGGCAAGATGACCAGACTAACGTCAAGAACCAGGGGGCTTTAGTAGAAACGCCGTCCTCTAGCGCCAGTCAATGACTATTCTTCTCTGCGGGTCATTGGATCGGAGCGGGATACATTGAAGGAGGAGAAATAGATTTAATTTAACAGCACTGAGATTGCTGGTCATAATGTGCACTTGAGCGTGTAGGGCGGTGTTCACGAATTCTGTGCTGGTTGTTCCAAATGATACCGGAATAAAAACAAATTTACCCTGGTATTCGAGGGGGCCCCTGAATATTGACAGTCATACATTGACAGGCCAGAACGCTCCAGGTGGCGGTATGCCAGGATCCTTATATGGATCCCGGTAGAAAATAAACATTTCCTTATGTCCGGATCCATAACTAAAAAGACGACGCAAGAAAGATGGCACGTAGGGAGGTGGCAAGTTGAGTGGGCTACAACGAAACGAGAACCCCTAAGGTGGTGGTGGTCGACGACAATGTTCCCGAACCTCACGGAATAGCACCGGTACGCAGAAACAACGTACTACCTATCCCAAGTGCTGACCAATCATGGCAGTTTCCAGAATTGCGTGGCGTAAATCGGGAACATTTTCGTACGGCTGTCCGATATTAGCAGGACTGATGGCGTAGATCACACACTTTTCGCTTGCAGGGCCCTTGGGGGCACGAGGCAGACAGCTCTTGACGTGCAGAACAGGACGACGAGAGACCTGCCTTCAAGAACGCTTCGCTCAAAGCACGACGAATATGTGGCGCTGCTATCAGACTGAAGTAGCCAGTGGTTCTCTATATACACTAATACATTTTAGTGAGCGTTATTAAATCACACACATTTATATATATATATATATATATATATATATATATATATATATATATATATATATATATATATATATATATATATATATATATACTTGTTCTTAACCCTTGCATTCGAGCATTGGGGGGACCTGGGTAGCTCACAAAGAAACTGGTCAACGATGTCGGGAGAAAATTGGCGCTTGCTACAGAAGACAAGAGGGCGAGCGACTATCTACTGCAACGTCTGTCATTAGATGTTTAGGGGGGGGGAATGTCGCTTCGATGAGAGGTACCCTGGCTAGGTGGACCAGCCCAAGCCAGGACCTAACGCTTTGCGTTTTGCCCCGAGCGGGCTGTGCACACGTTCTTACATCACAAATGTATCATTTGCTACGCATAAATTGTGTGCGAGATATATTGTGGCATTGTTAACATTTCGTAAAATGTTTAATAGGTTTTATAGCCCAATGCACTTATCGTAAACGCGTAAATTGATGTGTGCTATACGAGACAAGTACCTCATTATCAACTGTATGTTCTTTGCATTAGGCTCATTCAACGATAAGTGAGGACGCTTTATATACTGTTACTGTACTTAAGAAGACATAGGTGCTTTTCAGCGCAATTAATATGCGTCGACAAATATATATATATATATGCAGGGTCATTCAGAGAGTATTGTACTTTTTTCGAGGTTTGATAGAACTCGGCAAGAAAATAAGTTTTCGCTATGGAGGGAAGACGCGGAAACGTCTTGTTTAGGAGAGAGAGTGAAGTTTATAAAAGTAGTTTTTCTGCCTTTTTTCTCCTACCTATAGTTGTGCGAAATCTCTGTTTGCGGGAGAACCAGTCAACGCATGAAGGAACCGATTACACCGGCGTGTTCGGAGGAAAATTCTGAAATAACACTTCACTAGCTTGCGTAGCAAAACACGAATACCCAGATTAAGGAAAGTCATGAAAAGTAGATACTTTACGTTAACGCTTTTTCATGAAAAATCGTAAAATTTTTCCATTGCGATCAAAAATGTACGTCCAAAAGACCACTCTCACGCAATAGATGATGGTGCTGCGTTACGTAGTTGTCAAGTAACTAAGCGTTTTCGACAGTCATAGTTGTTATGTTTTACATGCAAGTTTTCACGTTCAGAACCGTAAACATTTGCCAAGACGTTTCCGCCCCCTCCTTCCACTAGGAAAATTTATTTTCTTGCTGAGTTCTACCAAACCTCAAAATATGTACCTAACTTTCTCATACGTTCTATGGAAATATGCATGCCTTCGCTTTCGATATGGCTATCGAAAAAGCTTAGTGA
Organism: Dermanyssus gallinae; assembly: GCA_003439945.1. Classification (NCBI taxonomy): domain Eukaryota; kingdom Metazoa; phylum Arthropoda; class Arachnida; order Mesostigmata; family Dermanyssidae; genus Dermanyssus; species Dermanyssus gallinae. Next base: position 144,238 of record QVRM01005329.1, read on the forward strand.
CTTGACAACTACGTAACGCAGCACCATCACTTTGGTACGAAAATGATGGGCATTATATTTGCTATTGCGTCAGAGTGGTCTTTTGGACGTACATTTTTGGTCGCAATGGAAAAATGTTACGATTTCTCATGAAAAGGCGTTAACGTAAAATATCGACTTTTCATGACTTTCCTTAATCTGGGTATTCGTGTTTTGCTACGCAAGCTAGTGAAGTGTCTTTCATTTTCCTCCGAACACGCCGGTGTAATCGGTTCCTTCCTGCGTTGACTGGTTCTCCCGCAAACGTAGATTTCGCACAACTATGTAGAAGAAAAAAGGCTGAAAAACTACTTTTATAAACTTCACTCTCTCTCTTCTAAACAAGACGTTTCCGCGTCTTCCCTCCATAAGGAAAACTTATTTTCTTGCCGAGTTCTATCAAACCTCGAAAGAAGTACAATACTCTCTGAATGACCCTGTATATATATATATATATATATATATATATATATATATATATATATGTGTATGGCTGGTCGAAGGCCAACTCACTAATGACTTATGTCGATATTATATTGCTCATTACAGCCATTCGAGGTGTCGCCGCCGTCGCTTGCCATGACAGTTACCGGCATTCTGCTCGTGTTCTCCTGTATTTCACTGATATTTCTCACCGCCACTGCGTTCATCTTTACACACTTCAGGTGAGCTTCGAACGCCGATTTGCCGCGCAGACGCACCGACTGCACTGTGTCAGTGAAGTCAAACCCTTTGTTTCAACGAGCCGACATTAATTACTCGTGAATAATAGTTTGTTGTCGTTGCGGTACTCTTCTTCTGAGTCTCTCAATTTGGTCGTATGCTTACACAACATTCATACACAACTCGCCATTTGATCGTAAGGATCGGTGACCGCATGCAGAAAAATGTCGTATCTGCATAAGACGCGCAAGTAGCCGTCTCGACCCGTAACTCAAGTGACTCTCGTATTTTGAAATGGTTCTCGTCGCCACTTGTTAGCTTTTGCGCCTCTGACGACCGAGTACATTTTAACGAAGGGTTGCCTCACGCAACAACGCTATACGATAAGCTGTATTGGAGCCCGTACGCATTCACACGCACGACACGAACAATATTTTTTTAATACTTGTTCGCGCAATTAACGCCTGGAGCTTTAGGAGCTTTTTTGAACATATTTCAATTATGATGTTTATTATCACCTTTGTTAGGTACATTGTAAAACTTGTGTTAGTATACACATGACTGTTCCGTATTCAAATATAAATCGAGGACAATCTCCTTTCCGATGTACTCATGATAACATAATACGCTATTGGGACCCCTCCATTAGAGCGAGACCACTTCCCTAGCGAAGCCACTTCTGGGCATGACGCTGCGTGGTACCGGGCGCAAAAGTTCGCGCACCTACTGCAAACTGTTTTTGAACATATTCCGGTCACCCGACGCCCCGGTTATTGTAATTGATGTTGATGTTGTTGTGGTTGCTTCTTGCGATAGCTCCACATTGCATTGTTGAACGCCACAATGTAATTAAATCCATGGAAATTTGTAAATCTGCAGGTCCCGACCGAACTGTGTATGAACATACTCAAAGGAATACATGCCTTTCGTGCCGGCCGTTAACTGAACTAAGTAACGCAAACCTACGCAGCGGTAAAATACCAAAAGAATGAAGAAGAAGTTTCCTGCAGTCGATTTACAAAGATAATTGTGAAGCTACTTACCCAACCTACTACCGCGGAATTGCAGTAACTAGTGCCGTTTAATTTCACGTGTAGAACGCTTATATGATGCCGTAGGCCCAGATTTACCATGCAAACAACATGGATTCCTAAGAGGATGATCTACATCGGATGCCGTTGCCTTTCCTTTAGACCACGTAAATACCAGTCAAGGTAAAAAAAATATGACATATGCCTCTTTTAACGATGTTAAAACGGCATTCAAGAGCGTTAAAGGAGACAAACTCCTTGAAATACTTCAAATCTGACAATATATAGAGGGAACTATGTATAATTTGATACGCAATATGCAGCAAGTGAATTTAATTACTACCAAAAACGGGACTAATTGTGTCAGCAAGCCAGTAGCACAGAAGACTGAAGTCGTCCAGAGTGACTTCGCAAGCCCGTTTTTCTCCATACTGTATATAGCTGGCCTCGCAAAAGCCCTTAGAAATGTAACAGCTGTACACTATTTTATGCCGACGACATAGTAATTTCATTCAATAACCCGAAACCGCCTGCAGTGTTATCTACAGGAAGCCTCAGATTAGTGCTAATCAAGTTACTTGATAATCAACGTTGCTTAATAAGGTACAACAGTCGCCGTCGAAACGTGGTAGGGCCAACCGCTGTATTTTTACTCTCTGTTAAAATCCTTGGCATAATAGGGCTCTACGAATTGTCTTATCAACAGCACTGCTACCTATATTTCGTCATGGCTGAGGCACACCTGCTATTTGTCTTGTTGTGTTTATGATTTGTGATACTTCATGATTGACTAAACTCATTTTATGGCTGTTCATGACTGACGGGCTGAATGATTTATACATCGTGCGGATACCAGACGGAAAGGTCTGCAGGCAGAGTCTGTTTAGAAAAAAAATTAATTATAACTTAATAAATATGAGCTTGCTCCGTGTTTCTAGCGTAAATTGCCATTTGGTGGCTCCTTAGAAAAATCGGGCTGCTATTAACTAGCTCTACAGCGTTATCACGTATGCTCCGTTGCCTCTGGATGCTCAGAGCTGTTCTCACGAATGTGTGTAATCACGAATATATTTCTACACACTCTACGCAATTGAGACTATGCAAAGGACGTTGTGTTTAAAAAAAACGCCTTGCGATTTACTCTGTGCTTCCTGTTGTTGCCCTTCTCTTACTAATTGTTTAACTTGCTTTTACTCTTAACATACTTCGGCACATGTGCGCGGTGAAGGAACACCCCCCCCCCAAGCAGCACCCAGATGACTCTGATGTTCTGCACACGTCTGCAGTTTGGCCGCCCATGTTATTATTATTATTATTATTATTATTATTATTATTATTATTATTATTATTATTATTATTATTATTATTATTATTATTATTATTATTATTATTATTATTATTATTATTATTATTATTATTATGTCATCCGCTTCGTAGCTAGTCCTAGGTTAATATATCTTAGCAAACCAACCTTGTTGAGCTAGAGTGAGAGCGCAACTCTGCCATTTCGCCTTACGAGGCAGTCCCTGCAAAGGTGTCCCAACGGAAGATGATACATATGATATATGGTCTTTCCTAGAGATGCAAGGTACACCGTCAAGGTGCAAGCAGTTTATCAACAACGAGCCATTTTCGGCTCGAATCATGGCCTCGAGACTTTGTTCACAAAAACACATTGCCCATAACCAAGAAAACAAACCCTAACCTAACGCCGCAATAATATACGATATTAGCAACAAAAAAACGATTGAATTTAACAAAGTTGACCAAATCGATTGAGTGCCAGTTAGAGTCGACAGCATGAATTTTTGCTGGAGAGGTAGACCTTTAGAATGGGCGATAACGCTAATATTTAGTTTTTAATTATATTTATTTATATGTGCAATAGGTTATTATAATATATTTCTTTGTCTATGCAATCAACACATAAACAAGCGCAACAAAATTTACATACACAAAGCATTTCTGCAGGTCTATTACTAGCTCCAGATAATGCTAAGTCGGGCAAGAAAAACCTTCAAAAATGCATAGCTTAACTCCAGAATAGCAGATGCGTTAAACACGAGAAGCGTGTTATTTTTGGCCTAAATATGCCACCTGTAATTCAATAAAGGTCAAATTACTCCTCTTATAATTTGCATTTCATGCTTTTCCTGTGTATTACAGGCGCCCCACCAAAATAATTGTTTGTCTGAAAGAATTGATGACATTTAAATTACCATTTATTCTCAACAGCTAAACATCGCTACCATGTAAAGGGCCATTGCTCGTTTGACTGCACGAAAAGTCGCATGTGCTAACTGCTTTTAGTTTATTTAGATAGGTCGGGTGACGTCTGGAGTAAAGTACACTTGGTCATAAATAAAGGCGACAAGCGGAGGGGTACAGATATTTTTATTTAAAGATAAATTGTATTAAATTCCTAAATAATTATTGTTATTTAATAATTATTATAATAATAAACATTATTTATTATTATATTAACAAACAGTTACATCAATGATAAATGGCAGACGCATAATTAAGGTTATTGTTGTCTACGTGGTGACTTTGTATTTCCGTAAACGTACCTTACTCTTTCCCCAATTGCACAAAGCAAAGCAAACGTCTAGACGAAAATGCCAATTGGAATATGTTGGCACCATATTTGTTAGAGGTAGAATCACCCTATTTGAAAAATAGATGGGCAGATGTTTGGGAGAATAGTGTCGGTGCTGGAATTGTACCAGTTATGAAATACGAGCGAATAATAGCGAAGTAATTACGTCGGGTGAAGCGATAAGAAGTAAGCAGGCTTGCAAGTCAAGGGAAGTAGTTCGGGTAAGGTCTATTTGGCGGCGGCTGTTAAGGCTCTTTAAAAAGTTTCAAGGACAGCGATCTGTTTTGAATTGTTAGGGAATTCGTTTTATTGTATTGATGTTTACGTATTTAGGGAGACGTTCAAAGTAGAGGGCTGGGCAATTATGCATAGCACAAGGGTGGGGGGCACCATTCAGAGAAGTGAAACGTTAGATAAAAAAACACACTAGTGGACGGACCATGTCGAATAAGTGGCATGCAATAAAAAATCCAGGTTTAGTGGGTTAATGAGACTGACACTAGCTTCACTGTTAGCTGCCAGTGAAGCAGTTGTGCATCATGCGTACCCGAAACATCCCATTAAAAGCAAAGTGAGCAGACTCAATGCGTCCAGTATTCGAAGTTAATTAGACGGAACGGCGCAGCGAGTTCGAGATAAACTCAGAAGCATCAAGAGAGGTTAGGAGTGGGCGGCATTGGGCGCAGCAAAATGTCCTAAGATCCGAGGTGGTAGTCGTACTGTCATGGGCAATACTAAAAAATTAGGGATGTTTTTAAATTATCTGTGGTTCCTTGCGTTGGCTGAAGATACATTGATTGACGTCATCTTTTACTAACACAGTATTAGGAATAAATGGGACACACAGCACCAACCTAGACGAAGTATGAAGAAAACTCCCCTAGTCGAAGATTCGAATTTTCGACTCTGAGACGAGCACTGGAGCAATGAGTACCGGATGTGTATGTGAGGGGCGTGAAGTCTTAATTTTTTCCTCTCGTCTCACTTCACGACAACGTCCGCTTGCCATTATCCAAACAAAGCATGCATCTTTGTCATCTTCACGAGCACCGGTCACGCCTAGCCACCCGGTAGCCTAAAGTGGTTTTCTGATTCGCGATCCACTCGGTTGCATCCTAACAGACGTCGACCGTACGTGGCGGCCGCGCATCAACCCACGGGTGGCGTAGCACTCCATTACAGCCGTTCGTTACTTATTGCCCGGCTAGGGAGGGTGCATTTGGGGGGGGTGGGGTGCATGCCTCCACTACCCGGAGAAGAGGGGGCGGTTAGTGGCTTCTGAGGATACCCCTCTTGGTTTGCTCTGCCCGTTCGTCGCACGGACGGAGCGATGCGGGTCGTGATATAGTGCCACTGCTGATATTGGCAACCTTGACATTCTAATGCCATTTTTTCTGATCCCCCTCTCACCTCCACCACGACGTCATTAAACCTGCCAACGTTATCCAAGCAAGATTTGAAGTCAACGTGTCTATTTGAACAAAATTTAAGCATGGCTTTTCGTGGTGTATTAATAATAACAAGTTGCACTGATAGAAATACATTCGATTTTAATTGCAACGTTAACGCCAATATGCTACCGATTATTTGTTGACACAGACTTCTGTTTTTCGTCCTGGACCTTTGATCACACTAGCGGCTGTTGGCCGTATAGTTTATTCATATACATGACGTATAGCTCATTTATATAAATGGGTTCACACGCGGCCACATGCACCCACTTATTTGAAAACACCTAATATGTATTATTGCACGCCTCTCACGTATTGTACACTCTGTGGCACCCGTGCGTTCAATAAAAGTGACACTGTGTCGTACTACTAAAGCAGAAATAGAACGAAGAGAAATAATAAAATTAGTAATATTACATTTACCAAGATGTATGATGATTAAAGTGAGGTCACACACAACAGAGAATAGGTACCTCACTGCGTACCTAATCGGGCAAAGCCGCACTCACAGGGCATCTACAGGTAGTTCAACAAGTTCTTAGAATGAAAACCAAGAATTTTCCAAATCTTGTTTTTAATTTTTTCTTATTCGATATACTCCCCGAGAAGCTCAATACACTTTTCCCCCGAGATTTCAGAGCATTTATACCTCTTGAGTAGAATTCCGCGTCGTTAGACTGAAAATAGGCATTGACAGCAGCCTTAACCTCTTCATTGCTGGAAAAACGCTTTCCACCGAGACTATTCTTCAAATGTCCGAAGAGGAAATAATCAGAGGGGGCCAGGTCTGGAGAATAGGAGGGTTGTTCAATAAGTTCGAACCTCAGTTGGGCCAGTTTTGCCGTTGCTTGCCGCGACTTGTGTGCGGGAGCATTGTCCTGGTGAAACAGGACAACCTTCTTCTGCAAAGCGGGCCGTTTCACGATGAGTTCTTGCTTCAGGCAGTCCAACAGTCTTGCATAATATTCTCCCGTGATCGTTTTACCGCTCTCAAGGTAGTCGACCCGAATTATTCCACGTTGGTCCCAAAAACCGTAGCCATCATCTTTCCGGCCGATGCCGTTGTCCGCACCCTCTTCGGAGGTCCTTCACCAGGTGCACACCATTGACGAGATGCTTCTTGGGTCTCGGAAGTGTAGTGATGGACCCAGCTTTCATCGACGGTCACGAATCTGCGCCAAAAATCCGACGGATTTTTCGACATCTTGGCCAAATTTCGCTGTGAAGCGGAAACACGCGCGTCTTTTTGGCCTTGGTTGAGCAAATGCGGCACCCATTTTGCTCTGAGCTTTTTCATCTTCAAGATTTCGTGCAGGATGAAATGCACTCTACCCAAACTGATCCCCAAGGCCTCCGCTATCTCCCCAATGTTCACTCGCTTATCTGCGGCAACGATTTTCCGCACTTATCCACGTTTTCCTCATCAGTTGCCGTTTTGGGCGTCCTGAACGTAGTTCATCCTCGGTGCTCCTGCAACCTCTTTTTAACTCATTAATCCAGTTGGAAACAGTGGCAAAACATGGCGCAGAGTCACCGTACACCTCGTCTAACTCAGTTTTCACTTGGGTCGCATTCCAACCTTTGAAATAAAAATGCTTGATAACCACTCGAAACTCTTTTTTCTCCATTTTTCGAAATCACGCCGATACGTTGCACGGGAAAAGCGATCAAACGAAATCGCAACGGCCAATCACCATCATATTTTGACTGCTAGCATTCGAAAAGTTGCCGTTTCCAATAGCGGTGAAAGCGCGCCAAAATTCGAATTCTGAAAAGCTCATTTTAAGAACTTGTTGAACTACCTGTATATATATATATATATATATATATGATCGACGGGCGTCCCTTCTGCTGCGCTGCCAAGCATACGAATATATAAACGACGCACGAAATAGTAAAGACTGTTATTATGTTGTGCGGTTTCTTAAAACTATTAGTAATTGTTGACAATTAACTAAGAATAATAAATTATTATTATTGTTAAATAAAATTATATATATATATATATATATATATATATATATATATATATATATATATATCATTTTTTTGACAGAAGATGTTGAACAGACCCTGCGAACGTGTGCACCTTCATGGGGGGTCCATTGTAGAGACCAGCCATCTCTTGAGGGTTCCCCGGGCCGGACTTCCATTAATAATTTCAACATTAATGAAGCTATCAAGCGATACCTATGTTCAAGCTGGCGTTATGCTTAAGCGATGCAACATATTAAGTTCTGTTTTTTGTTTAATGCAATATGTTCAGTTAGCGGGTCATTGGCAAGCACATTTTAGCACATCGCTTTTATTTTTTCTTTCACTTTCTTACGTCTTTCATCGACTTCCGAACGTTTGTGCCTTGGGCGACCTTGATCAGCCTTGCTTAGATCGGGCGTTTTGCATTGCGCGGCGTTTGTTCCGCAATTTTTCTGATAGACCGCATCTAGAAAGGATCCGCTCGTCGTTGCCAAGTAAACAGTCTCGCACTTTCGCACATAATCCTGGAAACAATGTGGTATTACCCAACTGCGCTTCTTTGACGTACTATGTAAATATTGTGGGACAGCTACTATTTCTCCCTTAACCACAATAATCTCACGCAAGACACAATTTCTAATACAATCAAACTTTCATTGTCTACTTAGGCCTATAGTTCTTACGTTAATTAAAAATATTGAAATCAACTTGAGGAGCCTATATTGTATTTAAATAAAGCCCATTACTACATGCTACCTGGGGAGGCTATCCCTAGTTTATATAGCGTTAGGGACCTCCGGGTTGCGGTGACACCGAAATCTAGCACTTATATTGAACAAGTCATCTAATTACCTAATCTTATATCAAATACTATATTTCGTTTTTTCATAATTCATTATTTCAATTTTTATGAGGTTTTATAATAGTTTGGTTGTACCTACGCTTACCTATTGTTGTGAGATTTAGCGGACTTATTTAGACAAACACACTGAAGCAATGGAAAGTGTAAAAAGGAAATTCCTTCGTTGTGTCTCATTAAGATGCAACATTTCCCAAAAATCTATTGTGATAAGCCCTATTCGGGAACTGCAGTCTAGAGCGGATTATCGCTAGTGCGATCATTTTATAATTTCATGAAATACATCAAATTATTTTAGCATTCGTTTAAACAATTTTAGAAGCTCTAACACCATCTCGTAAATAGCATGTTTTCGTGTCGGATGGCCAGGACACTGAGAACTTAAAAAGCTAACAGCGCAAATGTCGAAACACAAGTAAACTGAGTGTTGTATGTATCTAGGTAGCGGCTTGTATATATATATATATATATATATATATTTATGACAAAATCTGCGCTTGCTGTTTCAGATCGCTCCACTGCAGCCGAACCCGGGTTCACCTCAACCTTGTGGTTTCGCTAATAATCAACTCCGTGATGTTGATATCGCTATCGATGCCAATCGCTCTGAACTCCGGCGAGGAGGATGCAGGCGCCCTCATTCGGCAAATTGTACGCTTCTCGCATACACATGCTTCTCTTAGCACTAGCATTTCAATCTTCTACTACGGTTCCGACCACCTACAACCTCGAAAATAGCAACAATAATTGCTAATATTACTATTAGTTAATCTATTTTTTTGTGTCTCTGTCCGTCGTTTGGTTATTTTATTGTGTATATAATTAATGTGCCTTTGAAGAATCGAATAAATAACAGCACAACGAAATCTAATTGCACTCTTACTCTTGAAGCGTTATTACGTACAACACAAGTTGTATGGCTTTAGGATGCTATCACGTTTAGACTGTTTCTAGTTTCTTTACGATGTCACGGAATACTCTTAGTTATGTTGTAATTTACCTAGAAGTAAAATTATTTACGAATAAAATACGAGTGATACGTTCATCGACACACATCTAAACCACCTGCGGCTACACACAACACCGCTTGCGGCTTGTTGCCTGACGGGAGTTATGTTCACGACTGCATCTATTTTTACCGTTCTAATCCATTGCCCGAGTGGGTTCGCCTGTATTTCTGTGTGACCGAGGTCGCTGTAACTCTTGCGTTGTTGTTGTTGTTGTTGTTGTTTTTGTTGTTGTTGTTGTTGATGTTGTTGATGATGCTGTTCATGTCGTTGTTGTTGCTGCTGCGTTCTGTTCACTACGACGGCGGTTGCGTGGTAAAGCCGTGGCTCTGCAAGGCTATTCTTGTGCTGAAGATGTACTCATCGTCGTCATCCATCAACTGGATGTTCGTCGAGGGACTCCTGTTACACTCACGAATCACCACCTCTATCTTTCAGACAAAACCAGCGCCCTTCAAACTCTACTATTTCATCGGATGGGGTGCGTACTTACCGCCACATTGTAGTGGCTGTACACACGCCGTTGGCAACAAACACATGCATGGCTTAGCTCTCACTTCACTATCGCTGCTAAACCATTAGACCTAATGTAACGAGTATACGCACACACACACACATATATATATATATATATATATATATATATATATATAATGTACACGTGTACGTTTTTACGTGTCAGCCCTCTAACCCGGCAGCGTGTCCAAAACTGCCGCGTTGGACGTTGAGCGAGAGCCCTTGTCATTGGCGACGCACTCCTCAGATATATGTTCTCTTCTGTGGCGAAAAATAATGGCCCATTGAAGGTTCATGATAAAATGTTCGGTTATGAAACCGGCCCCCCTTGAACGTCTCGAATGCAAGTCGCACAAGTTGTACCGTCCCTCAGTAAGCCATGTTTGTACACAAGGACAGCGTAAGAACAAGTAAGAGCAGCATTGCTCACTCATACCAATTGTACCACGCGCAAAGATAAAGCAGCAAAGAAGCTCCGCCGTGTTCGGTGAACAATTAAGAGCCAGATTAACTCGGCATTGATGACATCATAAAGAAAATCCGTTAAAAATTTGGATTGAGATTCACTGTTACAAAGCACGGCACTTTTTGCCCGAACTGTCCAGTAGTAAGCAGAGTCGTCACTACCAGCCCACCAGTACACACTGCGTCCGACATTGCCCACCTCAACATGACTCTTCTGATCATAGTGCCGGTGGTCATTACTTGATGGTTTGTCAGAAGGAAGCTTTAAGACAAATAAAAAAAATTAATCAATCAATTATATTTATTTCACTCAGATTGAGTATAATATACATTTCAAGATGTTTCTTCATAATACTCTATCTTCTTCATGCTTTCGGCGCGAGAAATGGTGCAACGATGTTTTGTTCAGCGCTGTGCATTCCACTGCATGGTACTTGGCATACCTCTGCAGGTAGAATCGGCAGGTGCACAACTCATACTTCTCGTGAAAGGCTGCGTTTGAACATACCAGGTAGTGATAACCATGCACTATGTACCTGGTGTATACGTGGCCACTGTCACATGCAGGACCAGACCAAAGGTGCACGGCATTGAAAACGTCCAAACCACCGACCTCCCGTCTGGCCTGTTCGACTTTAGCTTCCCATTCAGAACTGAAACATTCGTATGGTACTGTACGCGGCATCTTCAGCCTTAGTCGGATTGTTTCAGTAGCCGGTGGACAACCTGACATGAGATGCACAAAGCGGCTTCTTGTTCGAATAGACAAGCAAAGCACTCGCTTCATATATAATGAGAAACACCTCTCAAGCTGGTTGAAATTCGTCAGTGTGAGGTGGTTCCACACCCCTTTAAAAAAATGAATAGGTAAAAATAATAAAATCAAATTGTCCGTTGCTTTTTGGCTCGTCAGAAAGTACTGTATGACATCACTTTACCTCCACTCTGGGCCAGATCAACGCGCTTTCACACTGGACTAGTTTAAGCTTTCCCCAGCAGGAAGGTCTAGCAGCAGGGCAGTAGTAATGCTCAACCATATTCATTAGTGCGCATGGCACTACATAGCTTACAGAAACCTGTGCAGCAACCGGTGCAATAACACCAATACAATTTGTGCAGCCTTCAATTAGGCAAGCCAACGTTATGTGGCCTGTGTCATACAAGGTCCTCATCGCCCAGCGAACATTAATGATCATTGACTAGTGTCGATCAATTAGTAAACGTTTCACACAAGCACATCTGACTGGTGGTAGTGACTGAGCGTACGATTGTTGTCTTCGGGATTCGGGACTGGATTTGAGTCCTCTGCGGGCGGCAACTAAAAAGGTTGCGGACACAGCATTGACACGTTGACGGGCGTAACACTAGTAGTAGTAACAGTACTAATACGAGTTAACATTAATATAAGTAATAATATTATTATTGTATAATGAATATATTCCAAATAAAATTAACATATCATTATTACTAAGTATGGTATCATTATGTTACTTTTACTACTATTATTATCATGATTACGCTTGGGGCTCTGTTGTTGCAAAAGGAGACTTTGCTTCTCTTGAATATGGAGGCAAACGGCTGGGCAGACATAACAACCAAGCACAAAAGGCACAAAAGAGAGTAGAACACAACGACCTTGAGAAAGAAGGAAAACTCAGTTGAGTGCTGAAAGCTGAGGCTCCCGCATTAGCTTCAGCATGCGCACACACATACGTAGGTAGCACTGCCCGTAAGCAACAGGATTAATAACATAATTTCCCCCAAAAAAATTAGGGAAGGTAATTTTAATTGTAGACTCACATCCGCCTCCTACGAGCTTGCACTTGCCGTGAGCCATATCTGCAATACACCAAGGGCGTACTTGTTAGGGTATCTTGGATTTCGCCAACTTGTGGTCCTTGTGAGGGGCAGCAAAGCCGCTAACGCCATAACGCCGTATATGGTGTGTCATCTATCCTCAAGCATGAGCATCGCTCAAAGAAAATTCGATCAACAACACTGCGCTAGATGACAACCATGATTAGCGCACTAGTCCTCAAAACCACGCCGCCACACTATTCTGCAAGTACTAACACATTAAGACAGCAAAATTCCCTTCAATCGGAAGATATCACTCGATGACTGGATAAAAGCGGTACACACGCAAGCGTTAAGACCCAACACGTTACCTTACGAACAGAGTACTATTGCTCTTATTGTGTCCGAGGGCTGTACGTCTTCACATACTATCTTTCTCTCTCTTATATATAATATATATGTATTCCCCATATATATATAGATATTATATATAGAGAGATAGAGATATATATAGTATATATACATATATATATTACTATATAATATATATATATATATAATATATATATATCTATATATATATATATATATTATATATAGGGGAATGTTTATCATCATATAGTCTTACTTGTGAGAGAACTTGTTTTAGAGGTTAGCTCTCTGTGTATGTTGCCAGATTTTGGCAGGATAACGTTTTTTCAATTTTATCGCTACCTGAACAACCCATATTATCATTGTGTTGCTTTAAAACTTTTATCTGGAAACCTATTTATTGCGCTTCGGTGAATGATCTCGGCGTTGCCAATTATCTTACTGCTGTTACCTCGTATAATAAGCTTTATATTTTATTCGATTTGTGTCACAAATGCTCGGGCCGCCCTTTTTGCAAATATGTACATAGGATAGCTATAGTAAATAACCATGCTAATATTCTGCCAATAGCTATGTAGACATTAGGGCCTATATTGCAGCAGCATCATCCAATCGTTTTGTTTCAGCTCGCTGTCGCTATAGTCTTGCAGCGTATTGTAATCTGCCTTTTATATATATATATGTGTGTGTGTGTGCACAGGCGTTCCACTAGCATTCTGTATTCCGTGGGCGCACCGGATGGAGGAAGCAATGGGCTCGTCGACCTGCTGGGAGGGCTACGTGTACTCGCCGTGGCTATGGCTCATTATTGCCCCTCGGCTTACCGCCGTAACGGTAAGTGGCATTTGATAGAGCTTGTCTGCAAGCTTGTCCTACTAGGACAACGAAACGATCATCGTCATTCTTCTTGTAGGCATACTGTTTCGGAACCTGACTCACAAACGTTTCGGGTCGTAGACAGCTGTCTACATGGCTTTAAGTAATGTAATCAAATTTGAATGGTGAAATGGTGAATTAGAGACGAACGGTCTTCTCTTCGTTTTCTCTTCTTATAGCGAGCGAATAGTGGAACAAATAGTGGAACTATATCGATTCAGGTCGTAAAGGAAAGACATATAAATTTGACAATTCTTCAATTATGACAAAACCATATACTGGCTACGATATCCACGGCCCGCCACAGGCACTGTATAGTTGTTGTTTTGTCGCCATCTTGGCCAGGGCATTCATAGAGTCTGAGGGGAGTTCAGCAGGACTCTGCGTACTGCCCATGGTTGCGACTCTGAATGTTAACGGTACAGAACCTACCAGGAACATAGTAAGGTTGTGCATTTCTAATATACGAGTATGTATTTTGATTGCTACACTTTAAAGGGTTTATGATTACGCTTTTTTTTCTAAAAATTTGTATCAGAGTAGTGCCTCGATATAACTGTGTTTAGAAAGTATTTTCTAGCTGTGAGTGTATAGCACTTCTCAAACTTGGCAAGAGTTTACGTTTCTTGACGTTCCAAGAGTTGACGTGCGGGTTTTAAAAGTTGCGTCGATCGATTATGTTTAAAGGCAGCCACCGCATACAGTGAGCATAGGGGCCAGCATACAGCATTTCACTACCACTTCTCCCGGACTAGACGTTTGAAAGTTGTTCGCATGTCGAATTGAGAGCCGGGTTTTAATGCTTAGGTTTTGCCTTCTCACCAAGGCAAGCTCGTTGCACACATAGTCTTCTAAAAACGTTAGCGGCATCACGGAGAAGTCGTGCGTCAATGCTTTCCGATACCACTGGGGGAATGATAAACGTTAAGTGTGCAAACGTGGGGCATCCTTGCATGCATTTTATCGATCGCTGCCGCCACTATTGGAAACTCAGGTAAAGGTACGCCTCTTAGTTAAGGGGTATATTTATCCTGTAAGGCTGTAAGTAAATCTTGGTCGCCTATAACGACTGCGTCGTGTGCGGCGAGCCGTTTCACTCAGACCTCACATATGGTTTCTTCAGTTTGGTCTTGCCGAATAAATTCTGTTTAAAATGTACTCAAACGTCGCCTGATGAAGTAGCAATGGGGCGTCTCCTATATGGAAACACCTAACTTGAATTAACGTAGGTGGCGGAGCCGCTGACTAAGGATCTAAGGGACACAGTAACTGACAGCGACAATAAAACATGGTGTGCGATACGCAAACGCTACGTTTACTAACAAGTAGAACTAATGAAATACCGCCAGCCCGGAAAGTCCTCACCTTAAGGGCAAACTATATGGATTTCGAGGAGCGAACCCGTCTGCTCCACGTGCTCTCTGCGCCTGGCCTAACCCTAATGGGGGCTACGGCAAGAGATACGGACGTAAATGTGATTCGATATGCTTCAGTCAAGTTAGGCAAGGGCGCTGCCGCCCGCATACTATCGTTGAGCAAATCACTCCCCAACTACGACGACGAAACCATTAGAAAGTTCTGCGGCAAGCACACATCAGCAATGCTGAATTTGACGTGGTTCCCCGAGCCCACCGGTATACTAAATGTGGTGAACGCGATGATACCAGTGAAGCATTACTATCCTTCCCTAGGAGTTCGTCAGCTGGGTTGAATTTTAGGTTTGGCTTCGCTTGTTGGCGGCCCACCTTGCTGAGGTAATAGTAGGGTATCGTAAGCAAACTTTGCCACAGGTACGTTTTGGATCGATAGAGACTATTGAGTAAGCTCAGTGGATCCGCGAGACATATTGCCTATTTGACGGTTGGCTTCGAAGATTAATATTCACGACATTACTCGTTCAACTCTTAGAGCAGGAGATTGAAGAACGCCAGCTAGGATTCAGAACAAACACTGTGGTAGAAATTGCGGCGCACTCGGATCAAGCAATTGCTAGGTCTCGCAGAAAGCAGACAGTTATATTAACGTCTGACCCAGTAACATTTATAACTAAGTATCTAGGCATGCCTAGGTATACCTAGGCTCTCACAGAAACGCCACATGTGCGCTATGCAGCACAAAGATTGCCTCAGCGGGGTTGCAAACAATTATTTCGCGTTCTACAGGAACAACCGGCCCTCGACACCGTCTCTCGGCATCAGTCTTATTATGATACATTTTACAAATCATATTATGTAAGATGCCACACCCTTACGGGAGCGGACAACTGCCAGGGCTACAACACGTTGTCATCTCAGGACAACAGGACTCGAGTACCTATGGCGTTAAACATCGCACGGGCAATTCAAAGCAGAACAGAATATATCGAGATACTACACATAGAGCTTTGATATGCCCTCCAATAGAAGTCCTCAACTAATCCGTATAACATACTCTAAGCAAATGAAGTTAACCACGGGAACTAATCCAGCCGGGCCACCCTAGATATTGGACAAAATCAATACTCTTCGATCTCCAAATAGTTACATGATTAAACACCACTTACTCACACTGCTAACAGGCGACAGTGACTGCTTTCAGGGATACCTACATCGCACTAGTAAAGCTTATTTCTTCTGACATATGCAACTCAGTATCTCGACTGATGGTGCAAGTTACTGTTGCAAACGCTGTGTTTTCTAAATACTGAATGAAGGCTAGTGTCCCGGAACCTAACACTGAGAAGTCTCCTGACCTGAAGTCCCCTTATACTAAGCGCCTCAAGGATTATGAAGCGTGGCTTACGGTAAGAGAATTCGCAGAATTTGTTTTCAAGGCGAAACTAACCGACCGCCACACAAAGTCGAGCAGCAATAATAGCAAAATACACTTCATCTTATTTAGGCAGGTAAAGTAAGATCAAGAAAACAGTACTGCGGCAACCCCCGACAATAATAAAGAGGACGACTGGATTTTAGTGGGCTTGCGAGCCCCACACTACTGTGGCGTTACCAACAACGCCTGGTATGCATCATGCATTCTATCGGTTAATCCCTATTGAAAGCAAAGTATATATATATATATTTTTTTAAGATTCCAGATTCAAAACGTGGTTTATTATAGGAACTGAATAATACAATGCTTTAGTTCTCATTAAAAATATATAGATAAAAATAAAGAAATATAATATAAATGGTTAACTCTCAGTCATGAATAGCTATAAAATAAGTCAATCATGAAGTATCACAAATCATAAACACAACACAAATAGCATGTGTGCCTCAACTATGTCGAAATGTGTTGGTGAGTAGCCATTTCTGGACTATCTGTGTAAAACAATGCAGGGAAGTGATACGACGAATATTCTGTGGTATACTAGTCCATATAACGGGCAAACGAGATACAAGGGCTTGCTGACTAGACTTTTTTATGACTAATGGCCCTACATATATTGTGGCACGTCTCGAGGTCCTACGAAACAAGGGAGTAAGGGGAAAAGAAACATCATAGGGAATAATATTCCGAGTGATTTTAAAGCCCAGCGTGGCAACCTTCAGCAAGTAGAGTAGGTTGACCGGTAGGAGGTTGTGGACCAAATAAAGATCACTGACGGAGTCTCTGCGTTGCCCGTCAAATATGGCTCTTAGAGCATCGTTTTGCAAAATTCGAGCCCGGCGGAGAACAACTTTAAACCCACTTCCCCAGACAAGAATGCCATAAAGGAGAACTGGCAGGAACAAAGTTTTGTAGACCAAGAGAAGGCTGTCCACCGGAACTCCGATAAGCCGCATGCGAAAGAGGGCTGAAATGATGGCGTAGCACTTAGGCTTTATGTATTCTAAATGCGCCCGCCAGCTCATGCACTCGTGCAACATTAGGCCGAGACATGTTTTTGTCTCTGAGATTCTCTCCCTGATAGAAAGAATTTCCTGTCGAAGTGCATTTTTAGCTGAGGAGCTCGGAATGCAATAATGTTCGTCTTGCTGGCATTAACGACAAGACCAAATTCATATATATCACCAGCAAAAGCAATCGGCTTGCCTAAGGTTTCCCTCTGGATATTAAATAGGATGAAATTAATAAGGATTAAGAACAATAAAGGTCCGAGAACAGAGCCCTGGGGGTACCGATGTCTACGGATCTCCAGGAGGATTCGATCGACTTAACTCTTACCGCCTGCATTCTTGAGGTTAGGTAGGAGCGGAACCAACCAACTGCACTCACTGAACACCCCAACACCTGAAGCATTTATGGGAAATATGAGTGATTGAGACAATTGAAGGCCGCGGCAATGTCTAGAAAGACTCCGAGACATAATTTAGTCGATTCTACGGCATCCACAATAGACTGCCATAAGTGGGCGAGGGCCAACTCCGTAGATCGATCACGTCGGAAACCAAACTGATATGACGACAGAAAGTTTATGGACTCTAAATGATGCTCAAATCTTCTCAGAGCCAGTTTTTCTAATATTTTGGACACAAAATCTACTAGGCTTATGGGACGTTAGCTGGCGGGTAGTGTTTTGTCTCCCTTTAGTTTGTAAAGCGGAGTCACAAACAAGGCCTTTAGACGTGTGGGAAAGGTACCTGAGGAGAAAGAGATATTTGCAATTTTTGTTAGGGGACTGGCAATAGAGAACGCCGCTAATTTAAGAAGTTTCCCGGGTACCCCCATAGCTCCACCGCTCCAGCTCGCTTTTTGTTTGATTAGGAGTGAATAAACCTCAGAGTCTGTCACTGAACAGAATTTGAATGTGTTGCCCTTGCTGGTCCATAGATCTGTAAGAATGGGTGATAAGTCGTCTTCAAGGCGGAGAGGCGCAACTGTAGCCGAGCCTATGGTTGCGAAGTGTCGATTGAGCTCATCTGCAATTTCTTGTGGATCAGTAATAGGCCGATCAGGTAACACAGTCAACGTGGAAGGCAGTTCTACTGAGCGGTTATGTCTACCACATGTTTTATTGATGAAATTCCAGAGATTTTTGCGTCATACGCAACGTTTCGAATTGTGTCCTATAAAAGGCGGTTCTAGCGGCGCGTAAGCCATGTTGATACCGCCTACGGCTATCAAGATATAACAGTTTACTCTCGGGAGAATGCACTCCGATATATTTTATTAACGTGCCGGCGGAACCGCCGCAGTCCAGGAGAAAATGAAAATGATCTGTTTGGCGCACAGTCTCCGCGAGTTTTGGTACGCAGAGGAAAAGAGGATTCATAGAGGTTAAGCAAAATGTCCCGAAAAGCCTCGAGGGCCGAGTCGACGTCCCTTGCATCAAACACGGTGAGCTAGGATGCTTTACGAACGCGGCTTAGAAAAAGTCAATACTAGCCTTGTCGTGCGCCCGAAAATTCACTAGAGATTAAACCTAAGACGATTTGCTCTTCTTACCGTCCTCACAAATGGAAACAAAAACAGGAAGATGATCTGAAAAAAGCCAGGTATCGAAAACCGCTGGTTGGACAACAGAAAAACTGGAGCAGTTACGAACTGCGATATGGTCGATACAAGTACCGGACATTGGACGTGCAACACGATCAATAAGATGGACCAAATCCCTGGCAGAAAAAAAAGAGATATAATCTGACGGCAGCGGGTCAGCCAGAATATTTACATTAGCATCACCAAGAACTAAGCACGGAAGTGAGGAGCTTCTGGGCAAAATGTCGTCCAATATATTGAGCAGAGTTTCTTTGTGGATAACACTGCTTGAGTAGAAGCCGACTATATAGCCTTCGAAGTTCATATGTTTTTTAATATGAATACGTACAGCTTGCACGTTGCCACCGGCGCTACTCAGTGCAAAGTAAGAAAGAACCCTGCAGATAGAACGAACGAAAATTCCAACTCCGCCTCCGAGCTTGGTCACATTTCGATTTGATACGACTAAGTCAAAACCATTAATTGAGTAGGCCGGGATATCAACATCCTTTAGCCATGTTTCGCTAACGACCGCAGCGTCGATATGGTATATATAAGTGCCACTCTTCACAGCCACGAATATTTGTGCTTCTTGGAGAGTCACTGTAACTGTGCTTGAACATGATATTAGTGAAGGTAAGATATAAAACTCTAAAGTTATGTAGGTGTACACCAATTAAAACTGTTTAAAAACTGATAAAAGTGGAAGAATTGCGTCGAGCAGCTTCTCTAAACAGGATGCGGTCTTCGGACATACAGCTTTAAGAACTTGCAAAACGGGTTTCAGTGCAGAAAGAGCTGAGATCCGAGTCGAAGCGGTCCTTGACGAGGAACTTGATAGTTTACGCTTTGTGAACGACTTCGGTTTTCGGGACTCCATTGAACGCTTCGTCGTAGATACAGTTGCTTTGTTAGAAATGGCAGAGACGCCCGGCACATTAACACGTAGTTCAGGACGAACTGCAGTCTCGACGACTAACGAGCGAACTACCGCAGCTTAAGTAGGCTTTTCCGAAGGAGTTGTGGCAAGTGCTGACTGAGAGGCCTCGTGAGTGTCCAAGGAAGTGCATCAGCCGAGTCAATAACCTTCAGCGTTTTGGCGTTTGGAATTTCCTGACTAATTTGTTGCACGAGTCGGCATTTAATCAGGGTCTTATGTTTCTCCATTTCACAAACCCGGAGAGGGCATGCCGCGGATGACGAACAATGTGGACCTTTACAATTTACGCATTTAAGTGCTTTGCGACAACTTGCCATAAGATGGCCAATTTTCGCACACTGTTTGCACGCGAGATCACTGCGGCAATTAGCAGCAATGTGGCCTAGCCTTAGGCACTTAAAACATGTACTAGGGGCTCCTGCATGCATGGTGACCTTATGCGATCTGAAGGCCAGAAACACCTCTGATGGCGGTATCTTGTTAAAGTGGAGAAGTACACGATCGGTAGGAACTGACGTCGAAGTCAAACCGGTCCTCTTCGTATAAGTTACCCTCTTGGCTGAAACTACACCGATATCTCTCAGTGCGTCCAGGATATCTTGCTCAGAAAAACCTTTATCAACTTCGGTGATTATAGCCCTATACCCTGTTAAGTCGTGACATTTGGCAATCACGGGGACGTTCAGAAGAGAGAAAATCGCCGTGGCCTTTGTTGCTTCCTCAACTGAATTAAACCAAACATAGATGAAGCCAAGCCTGCCCTCCTCGGACGCTTTATTTTCGTCGTTTTTGTTAGCACTAGTGTCTTAAACTTCACTCGTTTCGGTAACTGACTCAGAAACCTGTAGAGCATGAGATGCGCTGGCCATATTTGGAGCAGCCAACTCATTAGACAACTCGTGACTCTCCGATGAGGTATCGCCGTGAATAGCTGTGGTGCCGTTCGGAGTGTCCAGAGTTCGACGGGCAGCTGTAGCTAATTTCTCTTTCATCTTCTCCTTCAAATCATCTCTCGCCTTAAGTTTACTAGACAGCGCGGCTTTTCTCTTCTGCTCAGTCACGCTTTTCCCACTCACCATTTTGGGATGGCGGACGTGGTAACGTGCAGGGCATGCGTTGTTAGGACGACGTGCAACCCTGTCTCTCTCAGCAGACGCACAGAAGCGAGGAGAATGAGCTGACAATCGGCAACGAGAGAGGCGGCTGAGAGGAGACGTGCAACGGGAACCCAGACAGGTGTAGTAAACGACAACCGTGTCCCCAGATCGTGAGGAATGGCGAGCTGTTGTTCGAGAATGACAAGTCTTCCAACAGCTGAAAACGCTGAGCACTAAAGTCACAAAGCACACTCCACTGCACTTGCAGCGATCACGAGGACCTGAGCCCCACTAAGAAACATCACAGCCGCATGTTCGCAAGACGGACGAACACGTGGACATGCTCGTTGAAAGCCCTCAGCCCTGATAGAAACGTGAGGATTTAGTAGCGACAATGGTCAATTACTTCCAAGGCGCGTGCCCACCGCACGGGGTCTCTGGCGCAAACGAGCAGTGTTGTTTGGCTAGTATATCGAATACGGTGCTCTCAGAGAGAAGAAGCAAGAAGAAGCAGTGCCGGAGACCACCGGTAAACCGACAGCGAATGGCAACGCTAGACCCATTAGCGCAATCAGCTGTTTGCCCTAAGTTGAGAGATGATCCTGAAGTTAGCTACTTAGGTGATACGCATAGCCATTCCTTCCTCTTCTATACGTGTGTTCGATGAGAGCAATGCAAGTAAACATTGTACTACATATATAGGTGACTCAGTAGGCAATTTTCGTTCAATCGTATGTTAAGGGAAGACAAGAATTATCTCCGGCAAATAGACGTGGTGATTTAGTTGTAAGCTGTCCCTACTGAAGTTCTTATCGGTGTCTGTCCACGCTCCCTGCTTTCTCGCGTCTACGCGTTCATCTGGTATCCAACTGGAGCCTGTTTCACGTTAAATGAAAACAAACATCAGCCATGGCCGACCGATTAGCTGCGTCCAAGGAATTTTGGTGAATCAGATCGGCTATTGTTCTAATCATTTGGGCCGAACGGACCCCTAGTGGGATTGTAAAGTTCCGTTTCCAAGCTTCTTGCATTGACGAGTAATTGCAAGCCTTTTGTCAAATTGTTCAGAAAAAAGCTCAGGAATCAGTGCTATGCCACAAAAGTCTAACGCGAGTACTTCGCGTGGCCCATAAAACGCTCGATGTCGAGAGCTTCTGGAGACCGAAATTGTCATTGGCTTTTTGACTATCCAGGAAATATCCTTATTATAAGTCTGAGCAAATTTCCAGCCGGCGTGCACGTCTTGAATGTGGTGTGTGGTGACAGAAACGTGAAGACATTACTGCAGGCCCATTAAACAATAGGTAAAAAGGACGACTATAATTTTAGTGCCCGGTGTGCACCATACGAATTAGTCTCACGGAAAAGTATAAACAGATTTTTAACATGCCATAGCATAAAATCACCTATATTAACACAAAAAAGCGTGTGTGCCATAATTATCATGGTCATGTCATCAATATGTATGTGTATATGTAGACACAAAGACACCAGGTGGATCAAAAAGTTTGCCGCATCGCTAGTCTCCAATTTCAAAAAGCTCATAGCGACTACCGACGTTCTTCGGATGGATAACAACAATTAGTATCAACCAGTTTGGGTTCGAATTGCCTTTATAGAAGGTCGAGCAATTGTAATATGTCAGACCCTGTATTGATAATTGAGCAGATCGTGTACAGTGCGGTGATAAAAAAATTGAAGTTTTTACTGCAACAGAAATGAACTCCGGATTATATGCAGTTTACGAAACGAATGCAGTAAAATCACCGAATAGATTGCCTTATGTGAATGAGATAGTGTGGACACCGAGGGTGCTAAGAAAGCTTCGACGGCTTCCGCCAATTTGGATCAAATGATTCCACTTGCAAGGATGCTCTACCTTTGCGGTTTACGCGCGATTTTTTTTATGGATTACTTATGCGTTCACATTAAATTGTTGACGTGAAATTATCCGACAATTGTTTTAAGCTGTGGTGTTGGTTTCAGTAGTTTTTTTTTATTTATTGGATTTTTTTAGATTTAACCGCGTTCGCAATCACATCATTGCAACACAAGAGGACGTCACGCCTGGGGCCTTCCCTCTACTACCTATTATAGTTGTGTCTGTAGGCTATTTGACTCCAAAGCGTCCTGGGTAAAGATGATGCAGTTCGACTTTACGATCAATACAGCCAGCCCACGTGGCGTAAGCAGAAATGCCTTGCGTGCCGACAACACAAAGGCGGTTGTTAGCCAATTCCAT
Organism: Dermanyssus gallinae; assembly: GCA_003439945.1. NCBI lineage: Eukaryota > Metazoa > Arthropoda > Arachnida > Mesostigmata > Dermanyssidae > Dermanyssus > Dermanyssus gallinae. Next base: position 167,548 of record QVRM01005329.1, read on the forward strand.
CTATCGTATTCCCGCGTGCGGACACGCAACATCCGACTTCGTAGACGAGCCACGCACCAACATGCTTCTACGCCGACCGCGCTTTGTTCCGAAATTCACTATACGACGTGCAAATAACGTCATACTCCCGCCGCTGCCATAATAGAAGCAATTACTGGAGATGCATTCACTGTGAGAACGGATGGGTCGCGACAGTGCACAGTACACAATGGACACTCTGTCGTTATACTAAGATACAATGGACTCGGTCGTCATACTAATATACAATGGACTCTGTTGTGCTGCGACACGCAATCCTAAACCAGCGGCTTTTGTCGTTGCTTCGCCGACTCTTGCACTCTGGTGCTGGGAAATCATTTATTGATCTGGATCTGATCATCATACATCGAGAAATGCACGCACCTGCACTAACATTGATTTAGATATGGTGAAAATTATTACTTGTTGGAGTCTTCTTGTTTTGTTTGGCTGGATTGTTTGGCGTTGTGCCTAGATGCTTGCCATTATACGTTATAATATATGAATATAAAAAGCAAAAGCCCTTCAGTAACTTCTCCCACAATCCGCTTTATTATTTTGCAATATATATATATATATATATATATATATATATATATATATATATATATATATATATATATATATATATATATCGTGTTTTTAAATACATATAGACTTAGCTTTATTGCTCGCAGAACAGCAGCACCTATAAGATTATAATTTTTATTGTTTTGATTTTTATATATGTCTACGCTTAGTTTATAACAATCGTTTGCACTGCCGTACAGCCTTTAGATGACTTAACGGGAACCCGGTTTCTGGATCTATAGAACACGTCAAAAATACGACCTTTCGAGCCTGGATTTTAATTTTAAGAGTGGAAACTTGCGTGAATGTGCGCAGTCGGATATAACCCAAGTTCCGCGACTTGCGAAATTGTTTGCCGAAAATTGCTTCACAGCTTTCTTTTGTGAAGTAGAAAATGAAAGCAAAAATTAAACTAGTTGTCGTGAAAAACTCTTTTTTACCGCGTCTTTACCGGCATGCATGTCGTTCTCTATCACTCTGGGTGACAGATGGCGGTTCTAAGGGGTCAGTTGTCAAGCGGTATCTAACGCTTTTGCATTTCAACACTTATTTGTAACTGCCGCGGTGTCGTCTTATCCGTCTCGAAAGTGCCTACCACAAACCAAAACAGCGTTAGAGCTGAATCGAATTGTTGTGTGTTGCTTATTCTATAACGCGAATATTTGAAATAACTTAGTTTAATGGCACATAAGACAAACATTACCAAACTCGCTTAAGCAAAATACAGTTTGCGCTGTGTCAATACAAATTGCTTACTGTTCCACCGTTTGCCGGTATATAGCACCCTGAAATTGCACAAGGACGTTGGAAAAATAATATATATACATATATATAAATATATATATATATATATATATATATATAACGTTCATGATATTGTAATATTATTATTATAAACACAAGGGCGTATGGAAAAACTATCATACATATTTCGAATAAAATAATGTTTATTTAAAATTCCAATGTCTTTTGTTGCCTTCAAAATAGCTTTTACCCTCCACAATGCACTTGTGCCATATTCTTTCCCACTCTCCGGAACAATGCGTTTTTCGAAATCGAGTTGAGTGGCTTCTGCACGTTATTTTTTTTTATTTCATCTATAGTATTGAAGCGTTGTCCCTTCAATATTTTCAATCTGTGGAGACAAGAAAAAGTAGCACGGAGCCTAGCCCGGCGAATAAAGAGCTCGCGGAAATCTCGAAACCGAGCTTTGCATCAAACACTTTCTGAAATCAGCGACAACCTGTGCACCGGTGCGTTGTCGCGATTAAGATTCCAAGGGTTGTTTGCCAAGAGTCCAAGTATCTTGCGTCTGGCGTTCTTGCGCAATCTTCCTAACATTTTGCCGTAGTTATAATTTGATAAACTTGAACCTAATACCAGGTGGCAAACATTTATGAAAGATGATTTACTTGTAGTCGAACAAAATAGTCAAGGGCATAAGGCTTTCCTCCTTCGATCTCGAAGTAGTGTCACACATTTTTGAACTCGGGGGGGGGGGGGGGCTGATGCTTTTCGTGGATGAAAGTCTCACACTAAGTGCTGTCTGTTGCCAGAACCGATCAAACATTAGCGTTTCCAAACCCCCAATATAAAAAAAGTACACTAAAGCCAAGAGGAGGGAGTTTCGTACTCAACCGACAGACCTTCTCCAAGGAGAAGGTCGGTCGAAGAAATTCAGACAGGGCAGAAGATTCAGACCTGAACTCTAGGTAAACAACTGTTGGACCCTTCAACAACAACTCACACGTCGTTACTTATTCGGATTATTTGATGAAAAATCAATTTTCTATATTTCCGCAACCTTCCTTTTCGCTGGACCTGACGCAAACAAAAAAAATTAAGGGCCAATGCTTCAAGGCCTTAAGGAGACAAAAATGCTTTTAAAAACTGTTCCGACGAGTGAGAACAAAGGTGGCCGAAGTGCATTGCGGCGGGCGGGAGCTATTATGAAGAGAATAAAGACCCTTTGGGAGATAACATTCACATGTTTTTTAAATATGCATCAGCACTTTTCGATCCACATTCGTAGATATATTTCGTTAATCATGCGTTGGCTGTACTGGCTAAAAACTGAAGTTTTTTTCCCAGTGCTAATTCACCAGTGTTCTTGCGATCAGTTTTCTGTCCGTCTACCGCCCGTGTAAGCATGTAAAGCATGTACACGGACCGCGCTCCAGCGATCGTGTTTGCAACTATGCCAACGCGGATTTAGATAAGTAGTAGCTCATGAACGGCACAACCGACAAGCTCGGGCTAGGTCCCACAAGGACGGACAAATGTCGACAAACTTGCGTCGAGACGCCGTAAGCGAAACCCCCGACTCCGTCGAAGTAGATACAACAATGACGAGCCGTAGTCGTAAAACAAAGAAACAACATGCTGAAAACGTGCCGTCGCTGAACATCCCCTTACTTATACGTAAGGGGATGTTCAGTGACGACATACCAGCCTCTCTCTCTCTCTCTCTATGCGTATATGCATGTATAGAGTGCGAGTGGTTTAATAATTTTAGCAGCTTCTTCTTTCGTCCCTATGTCTGCGCAACTGTCGCCACATTTGCCACCACTATGCGAGTCTCACAGGACAGCTGCACATACAAGAACGTTGCAGATAATTGCATAAGTCATGCAGTTCCTACATAAACACACTGTACAGATGCTCGGACACCCACACTCACACACACGTAAGACATTTCCTCTAGATGAATGTTTTAATATTGCTGGCACATTTGATAACGAGCTCTCTTTCGCGGGCCGATGTCATGCCCCTTTGCATGCTTGTGATTTTCCTGCAAACGATTACCTTGCAAGCGTGCCTTGCCATCATGCTTATTTAGTTGCTGTTAAGTCATTATTCTAAAGTTTATGGTTGAGTTTATCATAGGATGCTGGAGCTCAGCTAATGGATAACGTGCGTCGTATCGGGGACTACACTGGAAGAGAAATAGAGGTGGGGGAAATGTCGCTTAGCGTAGCGACGTATGATAGCAGAATGATATGGTTTATTGATTACTTGCGAAAACACTCGACAACAGACAGCATACGTACTGAAGAGTTCGCCCAATAGGAGCATACTCATAGCGTCGTATACTATAGTACACGCTGTAATAATTATAATAACGAACCAAATACAAGGAAACAGTCCACTGGGGGGACGACACAACATATATAGAGTTGTTTTGAGGTGGCGGACGGCTCAAGTAGCGCAAAAATTACTCGGGCGGCTTTATTCCCTAGCGTAATAGCATCCTGATGACATTCTTGCACGGTCCGCCCTAAGCGATTCTGGCATAGTACTGGTGAGGCTCAACTAAGACGTTATATATATATTTTTTTTTATGGGACCGTCTTCTCCGGACGGCAAATTTATTTAAGTTCAATAACTCTTCATTGAGCTTGAAATTTCCATGATTACATAAATTCAAACAATTATAACTATTCAGGTAATTTTGCAGAAAAGGCTATCGCCCGTGTCTGCCCGCTCTTGTGAGTGTGTCAACATCCTTCATATTGCATAACGGTGTTTAGTAAATTTGGTTTTTTATTTATGTTTTAAGTGTGTTGAAGGACTCATCCTAATACACATGATCTTAATACATCCGGCGAAATTAAACAAATCTGTTGTTTAAGTTTGGTTTTGCATTCATTTGTAGATAATTCTAGTACACATCTAAACAGATGAGGCAATCTGGCATTTATGTTTACCAGGCGATAACTGAGCATTGAATAATTTGTCACAAGTCTTGTATATGGGTGTGTTACAACATTGTTTACAGCACTTCTGGTAGGATAAGCATTATTAGAAGTAGCTCCAAACGGTGTACGGTTCCTGCTATAGTGTGTCAGAATGCTATATATGTATATTCCATAAAAGTGCAATATATTTTTATCTCTCCATATGTCCTCAGTGGTTGTCCTATAGGCCAATCCAAATACATTTCGTATGCATCTTTTCTGGAGAGTTACTATTGGTTCGACATTCGACTTAAATGAATATTGTATTATATATATATATATATATATATATATATATATATATATATATATATATATGTATATAATACAATGATGAAGATAGATGAAGGGAGCCCCAGTGCAGCGACTTTATTTTAGGGCAAATGTACGGTTAGCCAGGTTATCGTTATTAGCTTAGGTCACCATCTCATAATAAACAAGACCAGAGCAAGTGATCTCCGGTGAGAGTAACAGACCAGACCCATTCAGAATCAAATCGCATCGACGTATTGAAAATGATCGATAGGCAGTATCAAGTGAATTTTTTATCTTCTCCTTTAGAACCGGGACAAATCGCGTACAGTTGTCGGCGAAGCTGACCAAACGTAAGTCACGCGGAATAGCAAAACGCATCATTGGGCAGACCCGGCTTCATGGTAACTAGTTTAGAGGTCGACAAATGACCGATCACCCTTACGACCCGATTGCTTAGACACGGGCGGAACCAGAGCGGTGAGCGGATTCATTTAGTCCGGTGCTTTTATGTATGGCCAAAAAATCGACGCTACATCGACACAGTCGAACGCTTTGCTGATACTCACAGCCATAAGGATATTTGCAGAGTTAACATGTTCGACTCGTTCAGGTATGGTATAGGATAAAACGCATTCGTTGTCTTAATCGCCAGGCGTTCAACCGCCTGGCACTGAAGCAAAACTAGCGCAGGAAAAGGAGACAAACTAAAGGCGTCTGCGTAAAAACATAGCTGTAGCTAACGAGCAAAAGAGTCTGTATGCGCATCCGCTGTGGACGTGCTATGCCTGCTGGAACATTCTCTCAGAGCGAACATCAATTACTCTACAGATAAATTTTAGTAAACGAATTGTATAAAGCTGCGTTAATTTAGCAGTACTTTATGGTGGCGTATTGGTGGCAAGCAAGACTTCCCAAGCTGAGCCTTAGGGTAAGCGCAATAATAGGCTTGATCGTTTTAAAGGAGCTTTTTTATCAAGTGTCTGAAAAATGTGTATCGCACATCTGTCAACCATGTGTGAGGATTACCTGGGCCAAATGGCCGGCACCGTGGAGCTCTAATTAATTGAACGCAGCAACCACAAACAATATTTATTCGCCTATGTTATTTCTAGTCGGGAACTGCTAAGTATTGCACCAATAGTTGCATGGATCTCTGAATATCTCTTGCACGGCTTTGCTTTAGAGCGAACGTCTCTCTGAGTTCAACGTTCGGTGCAAACACATGGTTGTAGTGATCGCGAATAGAAAAATCGCCATAAAAGATACCGCTAGGTTTCTTCGTATCTTGTCCAATTTTCATACGGTGAAGAGGTAGCTTGAAGAAGAGTACTCTCACACCCAACCAGCCCCCATCTTTCTTTAGGATCTATTGACGTCATCGGGACGATGTCATCGGGATTTGTCGTTATGACAATCCGGGCCCTTTTGCTTGCGATGCTGGCTGAAGTTCATTCTCTCACAAAAAATTAAATTGTTTTATGCGGGAAGGTATATTTAATTTCTAATCGAATTTGACAACGATTGCTTTGAAGTATATATATATATATCTAATTTTAAGTTGTGAGTTTCACGGTCACTCAACAAACAAGGCAGCAACGACAACAACGCTTTAACTAGAATGACCTCGTGGTCCTCGAGACGACTGCTGCCAAATCCATCTCTCACGGTTTATATATACACATATAATAGATAGAACAAACAGTTCGTAACATTATCCTCTCTACAACTTCAAAAATGTCATGACACGCGTCAACAACTGAGCTAAACCTGACATGTGTGTGTGTGTCATTTCTTCGGAAAGCATTTTGAAGTTTTGAGACTTCTGCGAGATTTTCAAATTTTTTCGTAAACGCAGTCGAAGCCACTTCACTCCAGAACGGGAAGATGCCACTAGGGAGTGGATCACACGCGGCGACGGGCTTTCTGCCAGCGTAACGAGGCCCATCTCGACCGAACAGGTTTCGGCTAGTAGTGTTAGTAGGAATACGAATGGTATGCTATTCATTTGTTACCTTTCTACACTAGGAGCGGTAACTGGGAAGTACTACGCATCACTCCTGAGAAAACGCATCAGAACATGACTGCCTATGAGGGACACACAAAAGAGGCCCACTCTGTTTTAACACGGCAATGCGCTCGCCCCACAGAGGTCTATTTTTGCCATGGCCAAATTATGCAAACTCAAGTTGCAAATTGAGTTATCGAGCATCCATCCAAATGCATTTTATCTTATATCATCGCTTAGATCGTATCATCAGATTTCACTTTTGCAAAAACGTTTTGCCGATCAAAGCTGATTGATAAATATTATAAACACATTCAATTGGATAGAGTGAGATACGTTTGCTCACCCGTGTTCAATGCGATGTTTAACGATAAACGATAACAAGGCGGTGTGGTGGAATAAGATGGTCTACAAATGCCGTGCAATATCAAGTCGTGGGTTCAATCGCCACGCGGCACGAAAACGGCAATATAGTCGACAAAATATTCCTCGCTATGTAGTCCAAGCTTCAGTAATTAAGTTGCTTGAGTTGATGCATTGAGTAAATAATTCAACCAAAGCGGAAAGTAGACTGTCATATCTTGTTCTTCTATACCCAATCATGGTAATTTGTTACTTCTGTTAATGTAAGCGTGATTGCTCCAGTATCTGTAGGCCATAAATAAAATTGGAGGTCATGGCCTTATATATATATATATATATATGCCAGTAAATAGACCAATTTAACGCGTAATAAAAACAACAAAAAGGAATTTTTTCTTAATGTCTTCCTTTGAAACTTAATATGCTTAGCCTAGCAGTGTTCTCATATATATATATATATATATATATATATATATATATATATATAACTGCATATCTAAAATATGTTTTAAGTATAATTTAAATAAACAAATAAAACATGTGTTTTACTAAAAAAACTTATTTTAATAAACATATGCTACAAGGACGGTGGTACAATTTTGCAGGTAAACTTCATTTTTCTCGTGAACATCATTCGTATATTGGTCACCCGCGTAAAAGCGGTATCAGTCGAGAACACGCAATTCAAGTAAGTTATCCTTGAGCAGAACTCATACTCTACTCTATAATACCAGCGCAGATGTCATGTTGTTGGAACCAAACTATAATTTGTTTAGGCTGCCAGAAAGTGTTTGAATCTCCCCGCACACTCGTGTCTATATAATAGTAATTACTCTTTTTATAATCTTTTAAGCGCATTCTCACACCATATAGTACACAATAAGGTTGCTAATAGACAATTGTTGCTATGCCCTAAAGTAAAGCAATTTGATTCTGCACAACACGGAACGTCAGACCTCTACTGCTGTGCAAATATTATTCATAGTTAGCACAGCAAAAAGTAACCAGTATATATATATATATATATATATATATATACACACACACATATGTATATACATACATATGTCAATTAGCTTGGTTTGGTTTAGTGGCTACCTTTTCAAAGCAGTGCTATTAGGCCACGTATACATATATCGATACCCAGGACTTAGCCTAACCTGCGCAGATTCGTCTACAGGAAAGCGATAAAGGCCACCGTGCTGCTGTTTCCGCTGCTGGGACTTACGCATCTGCTTTTCTGCATCAACCCACAAGAGGCTGAGCCCCGATTGAAAAACATCTACATGCTCACTAATGGCATACTGCAATCTTCACAGGTGAGACGCGCAGGCGCAGAGAAGAAGAGAGCTTTAGCGCCAGCAAAGCAAATACTGGCTGGTGTGACATTTATAAACCAACGAGATTGCAGCGGTAAAACCACTCTCACGCGTATCGCACAAGCCTATCTATCGACACGTCGACCGCTACTACGTTCAACTAAACCGGTTACACTCAGACTCAGTACATAGTGAACGGAGTTGCACTGACCCCGACAACTTGCCATCCCGCCTTCCCCCCTAACGTCCAAGTAGACGTGCATTAATTAGACAAAATAGATTAGACGTGAGGCGTGGCGCACTAAGTCTGGCTAACAAGCTCTAACCATGTCGGCAAAGATCCCTTAAGGGTTGTTTCCAGTTAGTCAGAGTTTAGTTAACTCACGCGTTGGCAAGCTGCTGGAAAATGCAAACTTATTTAGACTATGTGACCGAGCAATATGGCTTAGTGGCAAAAGCATTTGCCTTGCATTCGGGAGGCCTGGGTTCGAGACCCAGAGCGGCCACTCCTAAATTGGTTTTCATGGTTCCAAACTTAAACAACGTGATTGCCAGAGTGGATTAAAAAATCAACCATGATAAAACAAAAACGGGGAGTACAGATGTCTCAATAAAAAGAGATGGTGAATTACCATCCCCCCCCATGTAAAAAAAAAGACTATGGAGACTCCACTTCAACAGCAGTAAAGTCTTTGTCCCGCCGATGGGGGGGGGGGGCTAATATGTATGCATGTATATATATATATGTAATCTTCGATTCACAATTGTTCTCAAACGGTGAGTACCGGAAAGTACCGCTATTTTTACGCTAAAATTTCAAATTTAGCGCGGAAGTCCTCAGTCATCAGTGAGCAGAACATCTTTAGGTCCATAGGATTCGATTGGTGTGAAAATTTGTAGTGTGCCTCGGGTCTAATCAATTAGAAGCAGTGCTGACCTGAACAGTCATTATCATTATTACCCATCTTCACCTGCAATATATTTACCCCTCGTCACTACATTCGTGGCTTTATCACTCTTTCTCTCTCTATGCGCTTCGCCTGTGCTACTTCGCCCCTAGGGGGTGTGTTGTGACCGCGCTGAGGGCCTAGCTGCACCTTGCCCCCTTTATGCCGCCCCCTCATCTCCATCTGCCCTTTCAAGGCGTTAACTGCCAATTTCCTCCTGTCACGCTATACGGTTCTCTTAAGTCTCATGGTGGAATCAAGTAGTGCCCTCGCATCGCTCTAGCTCTCTTCCGAGGCCATCATGTTCGCCACCATTTCCTCCCGCACCGTTGGCGTGGCGACAGCCCTGGCTCGTTCAAGGGCTGTGCAACGATAGACGGTGTGCTCCACATCGTCTGACTCCCCCGAACGTCAGGGGACACACGTGTCCGGCTCTACCTTTCGGATCCTGGTCATGTATGACTACAACTGCCCATGGTCAGTAAGCACCTGGATGGCGTAGTACGAAAGATCACGGCTGCAGCCGTACTAGGCGCTGACGTCTGTTAAGAGTTTGCTGCCATGATTAAGTTGTTCATCTGGGCTATGTGCCCCTGTTTTGCTCACCAGCAGGGTGCATTACGCCTGACTCATTCTTCCGCTGTCCTCTGAATCAAGCGGAGTTTGTGTTGGTCCTTGGCGGTGTGTCCGGAGCGTCATATCGGCCCAGATTGGGGCCGCATATCGAACAAAAGATTGTGCTCAAATTCCCAGGAGCTTCCCTCTGCGGCTGACGGTTCATCAGTTCCACCTAAGTATTGCCTACAGTCCGTTTACAACCACCAATTATCATCACGACTGTGGGTTTTTGACGCCGCCGTTCATGACCTCCCCTCACCTCGGACCCCGGATGCGATCACCATTATGATCAATCGAAAGCAGCAAACTACAGTCCGCTCATTGTAAACAGAGGGTGGCGCAGTAGCAGCAGCTAGCAGCTAGCAGCGTCGTTACAAAGAACACCAACCATACAGCAGATGAAGCAGTTTGACGTATCTGTATACGTGCATGTAGATGGAGAGGCGGCTGGGCGCATCGTTGGACCACCTAGCGATGCGGGCGGCCTGGCTTAACCAAGTCACTAGCGAGGTAACTGAGGATGCCCGTGGCAAAGCAAGTAGCAGTTATATTATAAACGGACGTCAATTTGTGAATTGACATCCGTTCAATGATGGAGCTCTATTTCAATGATGAATGCGCCTTTGTCGCTAAACACATCAAAGGAAAGATGGTAAGACCCTGTTTTTTTAAAAAGTAGAGAATTCCTTATTGTGGTTAAGGCTAAAGAAAGTAGACTCACGCCACTGTCGCTTCAGGAGTTGGTCAACATTAGAACTATCAGCGATTAGCAGAGAACGATTCACAGTGAAGAGCAAAATCTCTGGTATGCATCCCTCAATACCGGAGGCTACAATCTTGACTGATCTGCAGCCTTTCGGGGTTTCCAAAACAATTAATGTGAGTACTAAAAACAATTTGTATCGACTGCCGAACAAGTCATTCATACATTCGCGGCTAGAGACTTCTCAGCAGATGTTCGGTTAGGGTTGAAACGGCATGGCGTCGTCTTATATCAGGAACCCATTTAACGTTTTAAGTGTTACAGCATGGACAATTTTGCAGCAAACTGCAAGTTTCCTAAATCGGAATGAAGGTGTAGCTCTGCGGGGCACCCAAGACTGCAAAGCTCAAGCTCTATGCAGTTCATGTTTTGAGGAACACAAAGCCATCTGAGGCTCGTGCCTACATAGGCTAAAGCGTGTGGAATTGTTACAAAGATCGTCGCAAAAAAAGCATTGAGCACCGCTCGGGTGCCTCATTAGTGCCACTCTGCACACTCGTGGGCCACATGCAGGCCTCCGATAACTTCTTAAAGCGCATATAATCCTCTTGAAGAATGAGGTTAAGATAGACGAAGCGACACTCAAACCCCAACGACCTGAACCACAAAAGATCTAGTAGTAACAGGAACCCAACCAGTCAGCACTGGCAATCATTTAAGTGACCAGCAGGTGCCTCCAGGTGCCACTGTTTTCAGTGGAGAACATAGTGCAACAAGTTGTTGCGACAATTATGCCGATGCTAAAAGATATCATCGCGCAGACGATGGCTAAGGTCATTCAGGAAGCTATCCCCAGCACTCTGGGAGGACTGATGGGTGTCCCGTTAGCCACCTCACCTATGCTGCAACCAACAACCAATGATGCTGATAGGACCAGATCTATATGGGAAAATAAAGACGTAGATCGTGCACCGACATCTCCATCATATTCCAAGTCAAGCTGACATCTGAAAACGACATGTGCCGTCCACGTGCAAAAACCGTAACAAAACGTAGTGGAGGCACGTATCCAGATAACGATGTGGAACTGCGAGGCAAGGGGTATCACAGATGTAGAGGTTCTTATTTTGAACAAGGATCTTGTAGGTATCATGCTCTGTCATCGTGCACAAAGGGTCTAGGTAGGTTAAGCGGAGATACCAATTTTCTTTGGGGCGGAGGTGGGACCGGTGTGTACAACCGGCGGCGACGGAGTCAACAGAGACAATTGTCAAGCGTCTTTTGTTTGGGATATTGGCGTTAGCAAGAAAGGCTTTGATAATCGCACGAAAGAACTTTTATTTGAGATTAGACGAAGTTGACTTGAGAAAAATGGTGGCCTTGCTAGACTTATTGCATAAGATCGGCTGCTGGCTTGTCAACAGGGCGAGTGTGTGCACATAAGAATGACATTTTGGGTCGCTGGTTATTGACCGCTTTGCAACAGATACGGAAAAAAGGAACATAACATTTACAGGAGACAACAATATTTTATGCGGTGCGGGACTTGCATACATACCGATGGGTGTCTGGGTAAAAAATAGGTGGAATATTCCACAACAAGGGAGGAGGGAAGGCTCAGGAGGGAAGCCTAAAGACAATGTCCTCTTACAGGGACTTAGCAGGGTACTCTCGGTGTCAGGAGCAATCCAGGTAAATTGCTACGAAGATAAGTAGCCAGGCAGAAGAGGAGCGGTAGAGCTTGGTTTAACGAGCGGAACAGGGCGGCCAAGCACGCTAGTGGCTTTTCGCGAGAATACGTAAAAACCATTCAGGTGATGAAACCATTAGCTTCGCTGGTTAAACGGTAAGCTAAGAGATCATATAGGAAAAAAGCGAGGGTATTGGAAAAAGAAATAGTGGCCAGCAGAGATTAAATGCCTACACATACATGGCTAAGGCGGAAAGCGAAAAGACAATGTTCAGTAGAAACAGGTTACTGCCTAGAGCATTTAGGAAGCACAATTGTCGGGTTAGAAACAACTAAATAATGAGGGCGATTTCACTCGGAAAGGTGATGGAAGCGCACGGGAAGGATTTGATAAGGAATTAATACTTAAGAGATTCCTTGGCTCTCGCACGATGCTAGCAATCCTTGTGTAAGAAGTGCTTAGACACTGAGAAAACTTCACAGGCCTGGAGGTAAGTGACGTTAAAAGTCATTTCCAAAAACAAGATGGCGGCGCCCAACAGTGCGCTGTGTTTTGTATGTAGCTCCGTGATAAAGAGCTCGTGTGAGTGGACCCAGTGTCCTACCTGTTTTGTGGGTGTAGCCCATGTGAAGTGCTCATCACCGCGCACCGATGTAGGGGCAAACCAGCCCGCTCGGTGCCCTGGATGTCCTGAACTGGAAGGCGCCCGCCCAAACGGCGCCTTGCTTGAGATCCTGCAGCGGATTAGCCGTCTCGCGGCGGCAAATACAATCCGAGTGTCGGAGCTTGAACAACTGGTCTCCGAGCTTCGTTCCCGTTCCACCGGGAGCAGCGTAAGCACATCGGGAGTAGAAATCGAGACGAAGAAGCAGGTGGCACAGCACAAAGTGGCACAGGGCACAGGCGGCAGCTCAAAACTTGCCGCCAAGCCCGTAATTGATTCGAACGTCTCAGATGCGCCCACCGTCACTCGTACTGTTGGTAAACAAAGCCAACAGCAACAACAGTGTCAGGGGAAGCAGAGGCAGCGAGTGCAGAAACCGCAGCAGCAGACGCTGATCTCGATCAACAGCGCCAACAACGGCGGGAAGAGAGAGCGGCTGAGCGGCAGCAACGACAGCGGGAGAAGCTGGAGAAGAAGGAGAAGCCGGCGCCGGCAGCAGAAAGTGACATCACCACTCCGCTGCAGCCGCGCGAGCCGGTCGTCGACACAATGGACTGTACAGAGACAGCCAACGTAGATCAGCTGGACAACGAAGGCTTCCAGCTGGTGGAGAGAAGAAGGAAAAAGAAGAGAAAGCTTACGAGTGAAAGTGGTGGATCGACCAGCAACAGCCCAGAGAAGCAGGATGGACGCCTGGGGCCGAGGCCGAGCGATGCCTCTCAACTTCACAAGCAAACGGCAGCAGAAAAACGCGAAACTAACGCGAATAGGAAGCACCGTCCTCTTCGAGCAGGAAGTGCTGAAGTAGACCTGGGTGAGATAACACTGTGTAAAAACCGTGTGTTGCCCATGAGAGCTCTCCGTTTGGAGGGCTTCAGCCGGAAAACGTCGGCAGAACAGCTGCGTGGTTGGCTAACCGGGAGACATACTGTAGTGCGTGCTATTTGGAAACTCAAAGTTTCCCGGCCGGACTCCGTCTTCTGCGTGGCCTTTGGTGATAGTGACTTTAGTAACGTTTCAAGTAGCGTCTTCTGGCCGAAAGGCGTGAGTTTCCGGCGCTGGCTGGGGGCTCCGCCGGCTCAGGCTAGGCTATGCGAAGAGTTTACTGACGGGCATGGCTTAACAGCTAGACAGCAATGACGCCTTCTGCCAAGGCAGCTGCATGCTGCTCGCAGCTGCAAATTATTGCTTTGGAATTGTGAAGGTTTATCTGGGGCTTTACAGCTAGCACCAGAACGTTTGTTTGAAGGTGTGGACATTGTACTCTTGACGGAAACTTTTATGCAAGTGGAACTGCATCTCGATGAGATGCGAGGTTTTCATCTGCTAGCGAGTCTTCCAGACGGAGGGCGGGGAAGACCAGTAGGTGGACTTTCAATCTATTTACGAACAGGGTCACCCCGAATGCAATGTGTGTGTCGAGGTGAGTGTTGCATGACACTCACCTCAGGTAGTTTCAACCTCGCATTGTTCTACCTGCCACCTCACTACGATGACGTTGAGGTTGCCGATGCGATCAGTGCTGGTCTAGCGGGACTAAACCTCCAGCTACCCACTCTGGTCGGCGGCGACTTCAACTGTCGTATTGATAGTGGCGCCACCGACAGGAAGGGCGATGTGCTTCTTGCGCTTCTAGAGAATAGAGGCCTGCATTGCGCGAATGAGCGTGATAAATTCACGTAAGTTTGCCAAAGTGGAAGAAGCACTATCGACCTCCTGTTTCATAACCTTCAACATCCGACGGAATTTCAGGGATGCGAGGTCCTTAATATTCCAGCACGGAAGCACCTGCCGGTGCTAGCGTCTCTGTGTCTGCCTGGCCAGGGCCGCGCCCCGCGGCGGCAGCCGACAACGTACTTGTCTAGGCAGCTAGATTTGCGTGTATTAACGCGCAAATTACGGCTCCTGAGATCAACTTCTGACATTGAACAAAGCAACCACGCTTTGGAGGCCACTGTCAAAGCGGCTGTAGTCAAGAAGAAGTACAGAAAAAGACGGGCGCGGCCCTGGTTTACACAGGCCTGCTACCTAAAACGTCGGGAAGCGTTGGGGCTCCTGCGCCGAGCACGGGCTCTGCACCCCGACCCCCAGATAGTTGCTGATCGTAGGGCGCTTTATGGCCGACATAGAGCAACCTACAAGAAACTGCTCGCAGAGAATAAGCGCCGGTATGATGAGGAGGAGGAGTTTCGCATGCTTCAGAGAGCAGAGCGCGAACCCCATGTCTACATTGTTCGCCGGCTGAGCAAAGGCATGCACAGCATGACAAAGGAGCAGTTGCGGCAGCACTTTAGTGCGCTTCTGCTCGATGCAAACGCCCCCGCGCCTAACCCAGTTATTGAGCGACCGCTCACTCTGGAGCAGCACTGCATGAATTCGCCGTTTACGGTGGAAGAAGTGGTGCAGATCTTGCGCGGGTTGCCCAAGAGGAAGAGTAGTGGTCCTGATGGGATCTATTACGAACACTGGGCTGAGTCGTCCGATGTTTTAGCAGGGGAGCTGTGTAATCTGTTTAATCAGATACTCAGCGGGGGACACATACCCCAGGTTTGGCACGAGGCCAGGCTTAATCTGCTATTCAAGGGCCAATACGGTGACAACGTGGACGATCCAAATCTCTACCGGGGTATCGCGTCGGAACGCACTCTTAAGAAAATCTTCGCCAAGTTGATTATCTCGAGGGTGTTTCCAACTGTGGAGAAGACCCTACCTCCGGAGCAATTCGGATTCAGGAAGGGTCGAGGTACACAGGACGCGATCCACGTACTCCAGTCGGAAGTTGAGCGGGTGTTGGCTGTGCCCGGGGGCCACTTGTACGCCGTCTTTATTGATTGTGTCAAGGCCTTCGACAAAGCTCCCCGTCACTTACTAGTCGATTCATTTCGACATGCTGGGGTGGGTGGTTCTTTTCTACGAGTGCTCTCCAGCTTCTTTGCTGAAGACCGCCTTAAAGTAAACATAAGGGGCGAAGACACCTTGCAGCTGAGGCAAAACGTAGGGACCCCTCAAGGGGACCCTCTCAGTTGCCTAGCCTTCTCCTTGCTCATTGCAGACCTAGCCCGCCACGTGCGGAAGGAGTTTAGAAACGCCGTCGTCGTTATGTACGCGGATGACATAGTAGTGGCCCACCGGGACCGCGGTGCCATTCGTCGTATTGTCGGCGACGTAGAAGGTTACCTTCACCGTAGGGGCCTACAAATAAATTCGCGGAAGACGAAAGCCATTAAGTTTCGCCGTGGGGGTCGATTGGCTGCAGCAGACGTAATACCCTGCTGTGGCCAACCGCTGGAGTTTGTCAACTCGTTCCCGTATTTGGGTCTGAGACTGCACTATACGGGAACGACCTTTACCAAGCACATCGGCGACAGGTGTCGGGCGGCTATTGCCTCTATTCACACAGAGGTGAGAGATCTTCGACGACTGTCTCTGAGTGCTGCATTGCGTCTTTTTGAGCTTAAGATTGTGCCAATGTTGAGCTACAGCCTTGGCAGGGTGTGGGGCCATCTTTCCGCCGCAAATTTTGCGCAGCTAGAAAGATGCTTTACACTATATATGAAGCGCGTTCTTTGCTTGCCGCGGACGGCAAGGAATCGCTTTGTGTACCTGCTAGCGGGTTGCGGACCGGCAGTGGAAATAATCAGAGTCAGGCTTAAGTCACCTATTACAATGCCACTTCAACAATTTTTGTTGGAGTGGCAGGGAAAAGTGACCGAGGCCTCGGCTGAGGTAGCGCAGTTAGATGTGTACCTCACCAGGGAGCTTTGGGAGGGAATGGCATGCACTAGCCGGCACGTGTACACAAGGTACATTGTACATGGCTATCATCACTTGGTGTGTTCAACTCAAGGATTTCACCAAGTTGGCGATCAATGTCGTTGCCGGTTCTGCTCGCAGGTATGCGCTAAATACCACGCAGCGAGCTGCCAGTCGCATCGGCGGTCTTTGCACTTTCTTGCCCGGTGGGACGGTCGCTAAAGTGTTAAAATTGTATATAATGATGATTGTATTGTATTTATGTACCATCTTGAAATGCAAAATTATTGCGAAATAAACAATATGTATGTATAAAAGTCATTTCCAAAAAATGGGGTTGAAGCGGAACCGCGGTCGACATTACGAAGGAGGTAACCTAACATTTTTAAACATATTTACATGATTATCATGTAATTCCCTTGGCAACAAGCGACAACGGCTTTCGATCACACATCCAGAATATGGTTAAAAAGGCCACACTGGCAGCTGCGACTATGACCACATGTGCTTTCAATTCATGTAATAAGCGCTTTTTCGGAATACAGGTAGAACCCATTTTCACATGTGATTTCTTACCAATACGGAACACGATGGAGGTAAACGAATGTTTTTTAAATCACAGGTTAAGATTTTTTGACCAAAGAAGGGTTTTGCGCTAGCGAATGCGTGCGGGAATAGTGTTGGCCACGCGCCGTAAAGTGGCCCGCTGCTGACTGCTGGAGAAAAAATACGGACGCTAAAAAAAACGTGCGCCGTTGACATTTATATGCTAAACTGTCGAATGAAAATAAGTAAACTGCACATAGGGATTTATGGAACAGAAGCAATGAGGTACGCTAAATGGCGGGCTAGGAGGATTTCACCACGTTTTGTGTAGTGCAAAGGGTTTTGATGGACTGTAGGACGAACATCGATGCCGACAGTGCTAGGACAAATGAGATAATATCACGCCGGTTCATAGCAGAACCGGTAAAACGTTAGATTGATTGTACGTCAAAACTTTTTGATGTTACATTAGCCCACTTACCCAGCCAGGATGTTGAAAATAATAAATAATGCTCACTTCAATGCGAAGCACGCACAGCCCAATCCAATTTGTGTGTTTTTGGTTGGCATTCTGACTTGCAGGGAATATTCGTATCTGTGATCTACTGCTTCATGAACTCTGAGGTAAGCCTTCGGTACAAGATTGATTTCAACTTTCCATGACCTGTGGCAGTCTGCTAGGTTTGCGCCGAAGTTTACTTGCGGTTAAACACAGAATAGCCTTCTAACAGGGACATCATCTAGAAGGCATTGGCGCTATTTATTGTATTTATTGTATATCTTTGTATCGAATAAACCAAATATACCTTTTCAGTAGATTAGATAAACGTGCGTTTTCGAACAGATATCAGTCTATTTAAAAGAGCGTCAACAAACATTTGCAAATTTTAGAAAATGCAAGCATGCTTTGAAAGGGTACAAAAGGTCGCGCCGACATCGGCTGCGACCTGTGACCCCTGGTGACCACTCGAAGTTGCGCCGCGTCGATGAAGTGCATAATAACCTAGTACAATAAACAGGTGTCAGACACTGAATGTTTCACTTTAATGCCACACACACAGATACACACGCACACACCTACCTGGCGGTCATCGTCTGCGCCCAGGGCGATGTAATTTTGCTGTTGTCCGCTAAACTGCTACAATGTGTCGTCTGGCTGCAGGTACAAGCGTGCCTTCGTAACGCGTACCTGCGTGCCGTACTGAGACGGAACCCGAACCAGCGATCGCTGCTTCGAAGGGCCCATTCGCAGACCTCTCTCTACCTCACTCACTTGAGCCATCATCACCACCATCAACATCAACAAGATCAGCAGCAACAACAGCAGCAACAACAGCAGCAGCAGCAGCAGCAACAACAACAACAACAACATAAACAATTACTACAGCTTCATCAGCACAACCAACATCATCTACATATCACCAACAGCAACAGCCATCACCACGTCAACGGCACCCCCACCACGCTGGCAATTCCTGGAACAATGACTACCCCCGGCTCCATCGTCGTGACACCGCCTGAAACAGGCGCGACTGCCACCACTATCATTACCACGGGTTGTAGCAACAATAACAACAACAACAACAATAATACCGACAACAACAACAAAAGTGCCGCGGGGCAACCTCTGACACTTAGTTCGCCCACTACCGTGCTGGCTGATCGCCAACGTGGCCGACTCAAAGCATGCGGAAAGGTACGTCGCCGGACAGCATACGCTGCGGCATGCAAATATGTTTGTTAGTATTGTTTTTGTTGTTGTTTATCTTGTTGATGTCGTTGCGCTAACGCCGCATCCTGGTGGTGTCTGCGATGCTAATAATAATAATAATAATAATAATAGTGCTCAATATATGAGCAGGCACAGCAATGTCGGTTATCCTACAACTAGTAACAACGACAACAGTGAGCGGCGCGTATTAGGCATTAAAGAAAGGTTGCCCATTTAGGTATATATCTTTAAGGATATATATATATATATATATATATACATACATATATATCTTTAAGGAAATAAATATATATATATATATATTTCCTTAAGGATATATATATATATATATATATATATATATATATATATTTCCTTAAGGATATATATATATATATATATATATATATATATATATATATATATATATACATACATATATATCTTTAAGGAAATATATATATATATATATATACATTGAAACTGTAGTTGCACTGCCAGAACCGTGTCGACAATTTGCCTGCCTAAATATCCACCTGGGTCGTCGTTTGCTATGCTTACTTTATTTTATCGGCATCCAGCTGTTTGAGTGCTAAGAACTCTCAAACGTTAGGTTGACGCATCGCCATCGTTGTTTGTTATAGATGGCTTCCAAAACCTTGCATTTAGCTGATTATGTTCTTCATATTAGCCGCTCCTCTATTTGCAAGTTGTGTGGGCCAGGCCCCTACACGGAGGAGTTTGGAGAGAACAAAAGGTTAAAGATAAGAGTGATTATTCTATGTTGAATCTGTAAAGCGTGTTTTAATATTAAAAGTTTCGTCTCATACGAGTGAGGAAAAATCCTCTCAAAGCTAGGGCTTTGTGCCGCCGAAAGGTTGGACGTGGACTCTTGTGAGGTAAGTGAGGTCGATGACAGCTCACGTTATCTATTGTCATTTAAGCGTGATAGGCTGGCTTTTCAACATTCAATTGTATTATCTATATATATATATATATATATATATATATATACATATATATATATATATATATACATATATATATATATATATGCGGGGTAGCTGACATACCTACATATGTGCTACAAACAGATAATAATGCACACCGGGCGACGTTGTTAGAGCCATGGTAGTTTGGGACTGAAAAAGTCGCTAAAACCCAGTCGTCCTCTTCTGTCGGGGGTGGCTGCAGACTTAGTGCGGTGGTTGTTTTTACCTCGCAGGCAAATTCTGTGAATCCTCTTACCATATATCAGGACTTGTGATCTTTGAGGAGTGTCCCTACAAGGGCTTGGTATATCATACCATATCAACTTTATTCAAAAAGGAGTATTACAATAGAAGCAAAGCCGTTTCGAATATGTGAACGGCGTGCAATTCTCCAGGCAAATGAGTTGTTTACAACGCCCACACGAGCAACATTGTGAGGGTGGACGGAGACGCCGCCTCAGAGATTATTTGGTCTTAGAACAAAATATCTAGTAATAACATTTTGACGCGTTAGCTGTTTAACAAAACTATGCGGTAATCGGCGTGGGATGGGTATTCGCAAACACTAGGTAATGTGACACGCTCGCATGGTAGACAGCACCGACGAGGAACTTGTTTTACAATATATATTTTATACCCGCACGCTTTGCAAACAGTTAACATCTTTTTTATAGAATGGCACTCATACGCGAGAGCAATAAGTCTACTTATTTACCACCTAGGTTGGATACAACCTTAAGTACATAATATGTATAAATATATGATAAAGGACTGCATTATGACATTGCACATTTGAGATGCGGCTTTGATAACCTCGGCCATGTGAGATCTTAACTTTATTTGACGGTCGAAAATTACCCCAAAGTCTTTGTAGAGTGAGACTTTAGGAATGGGTTGGCATATACTGAACAGTATCTGGCATTGTCTTAGAAAAGCCAGACCTGGAAGTGGATAACTTCTCGTTTTTCTGCCCATAACTTCTGCCCATAATACATATGTATCAAATACAGCATCAATCGCTTTCTGTAGAATAGCTGTGTTGTTGCCATTAGCTGCTTCAACATATATTTTAAAATCGTCTGCAAAGCGATTTTATGTAACACCAATATCTCGAAGCATATGTCAGGGATTTTCCCGGTCTTAGGCTTTAAGACAGTGCCTCATATCGTCTGCCTCTGCTGAGTTGTATATACTACAGGGGTTCAGTTGTACAAATGCGGTTTAGGTATTGCTGAAAACAGCCACCGTGGCCCGTTGGCAGTTGCGCTGGTGTGTAGGTAAGCGAATTGTGTGTTACGCCGTACTCTTTCTGATATCAGAAAGCCATGGTTTTCTAGTATACAGAATGTCCTGGCTAGAGTGATTGCACTGGCTCTATTTGCTTAGGGTGTCTATTCTGCTGATTAGTTTTCTCTCCATTCGGACTTTGATTAAGAGTTTTTGCTAGTTTGTTAACTTGTAGGCCCTAATGAATCTGTCTAGAGAGGACTTGTACGTCTGTCGTCGTGTATTGCTCGTGTGATGTTTAGCGCCATAGGTCTTTGGGTCTTGTTGAGGAGGCGCTCCGTTACCTTGCCAATTTCCTTTGAATTTCTAGTTAAAGAACATGCGTCTGCGGACTAGGTCTGCGAAATTTTCGAATTGACAGTGGTAGCTATCATACCTTATGACGAGCCACAGGTCTACCGCTACGACATGTAAAGAAAGGCCCAACTTTGGCAGCCACACTTTGAATGAAAACATTGACCAAATTAGACCACCAAACTGAGCAGGTTCATGGTCAAGGTGTGCCTGACAGTGTTCTTTTTACCTTTAAATGATTCGTCTACCACAATTTTGTACAACACAGTCGCGTTTGAGTATTTCGGAGCAATAATAGGCCCTGCGGCGAAATACTGATTGAACAAAAAAGGCAATTTATGGAACTGCCCTGCGGCAGTGTCTGAAATTGCTTTCCTTTTGTTCGCCGTACTTGTACGCACTAGTAACACCGCATGCTCTGTAAAGGCTAAGTGAAAAGCTGTACCATGAACTCATGCCGAGAACACACTTCTTGTTTACGTTTATCTCGCGGCAAAACACGGATTAGCTAACAACGGAGAAAAGTAAACATGGCATAATTTGGTGCAGGGAACGACGATATTCTTTGAGCGATGCTCATTGAAAGAATACATAATAAACCATGTACCCCTCAGCGAGTCAGCGACCATGCTGCCACAAGGACTGTTGTGGAAACCCTAAAGATCCCAACACGTCCGGCGCTCTGTGCATATAGCAGCACGGCGATTCCACGCCTAATGAGGACGGAGGATGACGAAAACACCCTTCTATAAAATAGATAGGCGGTTCTACAAGGCATCAGCAATACGGACGTAAAGTCTAATTTTTAAGAATCAGATTACATATTTTTAGGGTCTGTCTTGGTAAAATATATTACAATAATAATAATAATAATAATAATAATATATTATTATTATTATTATTATTATTATTATTATTATTATTATTATTATTATTATTATTATTATTATTATTATTATTATTATTATTATTATTATTATCTATTTGGAAAGCCGTATCGCACCTAAATATGATATACGTATTGCATCGGAAAATTATAAGTAAAGTCACTGTGGCTCTGCAAGTAGAACACTCGTATATGCTGTTATCACGTTCAGCTGCGGCTATGACCAGACGGTATAACTCTAACCCCTTGGGAAACAAGCCGCCTACTTCTGTAGGACGTCACTATGACATGTACCCGTACACTGGCCAGAAGATACGATGTTAGAACTAGCTGGGAAGCCGGTTCCTCTCCGTGTCTTGCGGAGAACCACACGCTATCCAAACACAGCTAACTTATTCCGTAGCTAATCGTCCAGCCATAGAGGCGTATGGCTATGCAAAATGTTTCAAAGAGCTTAGAAGACGACTAAACGCGGTTACAAAGTTATACAGAGTTTTACAAAGTACCTACTGCAGCGCGTATCGATCAGCGGAGAAACGCGGCGTTAGCTGAGGGTCTCTTCTCTCTGCCGCAAGGCTCTTTGAGATCCCGTAGAACAAATGATGTTCCGAATACTCTTCTGATTAAAAAAGACTCTAGGGAGATTGTATAGGTCGCACCCTGCCTCAGCTGATCAAAGCTCCAGAACTACTAGTTGTAAAACTTTGACCACGACAGCCGAGCAGCACACTCCTAGCTCCTCGTATGAACTGGATGATTGCTGAAAAACTGGATCTCCGTCCGACCGCCTATTTATGTGGCTCCTTCCGACTTTCTCATATTAAAAAGTATTGACACGAAAAACATTTGGAAGAGATCACAAACAGTTAGTTCACCGGCCCAACTGCAGAGCACTTGAAACCTCCAATTTAAGAATTGTTTGAACGCGTTTAATAAACGTGACACATGTGCGTTCGATTAGGAAAACGCCACTTCAAAGTAATCAAATGGTGTTTAGCATCTTGTAAATAGTGTTTGTGCTCCACCGTCAGTCCGTAAACATTCAGAGCAACTCTTGTATATAGTGGTTTTGTGTGGTCCAACCACTTGACTATTAAATTAGTGCTCTCTGATTTTTTAAACAAGGTCTTTTGTACACGAATTAGTAAACACTTAGATAATGTGAAACCGTTTTTATGCGTAATGGTAGATATCTAGTGGAATCGTCGGTGCCCTAAAGTAATATGTTTGCTACCCCATGATTAATAATTTACCCTCACAGATGCCTCGTAAACCCAGCTTTGATGTGCGTATATATATACATATATATAAACCCAGCTTTGATGTGTGTGTATATATTATATATATATATTTATATATACTAAGTTGAAATACTTATCGTAGCGGCGCGAAAGTGTTGTTCCTATCGAGGCAACGTTGCGGCAAAACAACGGAGACTGGGGGCGCGTCAAGACCATCAACCTTTTGCCTATAGATAATAGTGTGAATTTCCCATATTAACAGACTCGATCGAGCATTGGAAAGGAGTTCCATCCCTAGAGAATGTGTATGGGTATAACAGAACATTTTGAACAGAACATCTCAATCTGTACAACTTACCCTGTGATGGATGTCCAAAATCAGCAATCGTGGGGATAAGTAATACTGGCATACTTTCTGCACTTATTGACGACATCCGACAACATAGATGCGTGGCCAGCATGTTCCGCTCCCGCGATAATTGAAGGGGCTAATAAATCAGTAACGCTTGCATCCTATATCAGCATGCGACCCATCTCAAAGGACGTAAGTGTCAGTCCATCTAGTCTCTTTCCATTTTCCCTACGCCGGCCAGGAGAATGCCAGAAAACCGGCAGATTTTAAAGCTCGACTAAATGTCCATTAAATGCTGCGTCGGCCTCGACGACCCGAGCTCAACGCGCAAGAGAGACCATGGTGTGCCTGTGTGATGTGGGAATACAAAAGCGGTTCTTAGGCAAAAGCGCCTAATTGAGTACCAGGTAGGGCCTGTAATCGGGGCACCGGCGTCTTGTCCGTTGACCTGCCCTTTTCAACGTAGTAGGGGCGCGTTCTGGGAAGAGGTGTCACTGGGTTCGACATCGCACATGAAGGCTAATCTCTCGAATAAAGCTGTCAAAGTGAGATTGGTAACCACTTTCCCTGTGCCGTATAATAACCGTGTGGCCCTTTCCAACGTCTGGGGCATAAATGAGACTATGACAGGACCAGCGCGATAGCGTCAGTCACTCCCAGTACGCCTAGGGATATGGGAACAGTTGGCTGCTACTTAAAGCTTCTCTCTCAACACTTGTAAAGCCCGAGGTAATCCCTCTGGGCAGAGGAGAACCTCGAGAATCTTAATCTCACTTTTCTAAACGAGCTTGCAACCGGAAAGAAGATAGAATAGTTCCGATATATCAAACTGTGTCCTCGAGACCCGTGACGTAGGCTTCGCATTTTCCGAGGTTGAGAGATAGTCCAGTTACGTTCTCGAAGTCCCGAAGTCTGCGAATATCACTAATTACTGTGACTAGGTCACCCCCGAGCACATCGTCGTGCAGATACCAGGTATTTAGATGCCTCTCTAATGAGACGATCAAGTCCTTTACGCACAAACAGAACAAGGGCGGACCTAAAGGATCTCCTTATTGAAGGCCGGGGTGCGAAGATATAGTGGTGTGTAGAAAAAGCCAAGTGCGGCAGTTGTGCGTAAGCCGTGTGCTCCTGGTGCGGGGCGTAGTGTTTTACCGCCTTTAACAGGTGGTCTCTTCTGACACTTTTAAATGCATTCAAAGATCTGCATCTGATTTAACTAGATCTGTCGGCCTACTGCGAGAGCTTATAAAGACGTGAGAGGTGTGAATTCCAATCTTTGTACCGCCGGCGGTTGCAACACCCAATTGATGAGGTCCAATTGCCGATAATATTCCACCTCTCTTGGCAACGCACCCTGATTTTGAAGTCAACCTCTAGAGTGTAGAAGAGCATGCGATCGGGCGAAAAGAGTCGTTTTTCTTCTTGAGAGCAAGTCGTTGTGTTCCGAATATAATAGGTTGGAGAGCTACAGAGGAAACCCCCACCGGAAAATGTCTACAGCCTTTGCCAATGCATCTGCCAGTCTGCCAGCGACGGATCCTAAGACCCCGGACAGAAGGTGCAAAAAAACCGAGGCCAAAAGAAGTCAAGGCTAGCTGCAAAGCTCCTAGGGAAGGATCTCACGCAGGACGCACTTTGTCGCAGGAGGTTGTGGATGGTTGTCTCGAAGGGACTCAAGGCTTTCGGATTGTGATCCGTGATGGTGTCCGAGGAGTCAATATATCTGGCGGCGCCAAAGACGTCTTCTTTAGAGAACTTGATTATGGCGCCTCTACAGATCTCATTTTTAGGGTCCTTCCTAGTACTAGTCCTAGTATCGTGGTGTACGATGTTGTCGATGTTTAAACCCTGCGAAAAGTCGCAAAGGTTCCTTTATAATTAATCACTGTGAGGGAACGTGTGTCGTCTCGGACTCGTAGGAGGCGCAGCACCACCGTTGCGATGGATAACAGTAAATGCCAGGACTCGATACCGTTGTTCGAGGCGACCTTTTTAACCCTGAGCTTCTGAACCATGTATGTCAAAGGCCGCGGTCGGGTGGCCAAGCTTATTCTACTGTATCTGGTAGGCTTGCGCCGACTTCAATTTTGAACCCGGTCCTGTTGAGCGTAGTCGGTGGCACTACCAATAAGCCAATAGACTTGTTGGTTCCACAGTTTTTAAACTACCACGTCTTTCGTCGCAACAGTGTGTAAAGCTTTGTAACCCAAATCGAACTCGGCCAGCCGAAGGACCAAGAGGTGTGCCGGGAGGGAGTCTAAGCAACGAACCCACTTTTTTCTAATGTTGGCTAATAGAAGATTGCTATATTTAGATCACGCTTATTTTACCCAAGAAACCATGCTAATATATATATATATATATATATATATTAGCATGGTTTGACAAAGTATATATATATATATACATATATATACATCGTGAATGTGTATCTCTCTTTCAAATGCTCCCTGTCACTTAAAAAAATATTCCGAGAGGTGTCTAACTAATATACGATGTAATGTCTAGTATACGACGCAAATCGATCCCTTGAGACTGGTGCGCTTTCCGGCCATGTGCCTATGGGTCACCACCCGGGTGGTGTTGTTGTTGTTGTTGTCGTCGTCGTCGTCGTCGTCGTCGTCGCAGCCGCCGCCGCCGCCGCGAGTTTTCGTGGCGTGGTATCAATGTTTTTGCCTTTACGCTATCTGCGTCTATGATTCGAATCTACAGGCATACATACACATCCACCCACATACACACATGTACACCTATACTACATATACGTCTATACGTGCATACATACAGGTACATTAGCTGCTGTCAATATTTGCGCAAACCAGCGCTGTGCCGTCGTGCGTCGTTATTCGGCGACAAGTGCCGGACAGCTGCTGTCACGAGCTCGGCGTCACCTGCCCGATTTCTATTTGCGTGATGTCCGTTGACTTGACACGCCCCAACGCGCTTGCAAATACCATCCGGTGCTACCGTTACCACCACCACGACCTGGTAGCACATCAGCCAATACGCAGCCATGCCGCTCGCTACCACTCGCCAATCCTGCTGCTAAAGGGGGCACTTCTGCTAGCACCACTCGTCTCTTACGGTCTGCCCCCCCCCCCCCCCCCCTGTTATAATCATCCCACTTCCATTACAGATTGGCAGCCGCTGCAACAAACAGCAGGATACAGGTGGCGTGAGATGGCCGATCGCTTTTCCCTCTCTACGTCACTGCTGCTTCACTGCCTTCGTTCTTAGTGGGTGTTTTGTAGCCGGATGATCTCGTAGACCACAATGCCCGATTCGATCCAGCGCGGACCGGCGCCGGGTGGCGCACCCAGAACCCTAGGTCGGCGAGCTCTCCTACCTAGTCGAGAAGTATAGGTCTCCTAGACCTCGCGGAGCCCCCACCCGTCCGTGTTTCAGTGCCAATGCTGCTGTCAGCAGACCCGCAGCAACAGTTGCCTAGTACTGCGGCGACAACTATGCCAAAGTAATTACTTTGGCTTCGCTCATGACTCTCACGGCTTCTCCGTGGCATCGTGTCGTTCGTTGTCGTAACGGACCTCGTCTGGTCCGTTTCGCGTCTGGACGGTCTGTCGTTGTGTGACAACGCTAAGCACCACCGTCGTCACCATCGGTCTGCTGTACGCTGACACGACGTCTGCTGACACGCTTACGTGTCTCAGCAGAAGATTGCGACTCGGCCTCCTTACGGCCGAGTAACGTCCTCGTCGACGCCGCCGACGTGCATTTCTTCCGGCGGGGGCGGCGGCGCCCATGCAGGAATCCGGCCAGCCAGCCAGCCAGAGATGACCCACCTGACCTGGGTATGATTGCACTCAGTCTCTCTCTATCTCTCTCTCTATCCCGCCGAAGGACGTTTTCATGGGAATTCCCTGGTGGTGCATTTCGTTTCACGCCGCCGCCGGCGACAATATCCAGACCAGATCTTGTCGGAATAGAAAATTGAATTCGACCCTACTGGTAGACTCTAAATGGCGTAGAGATGTACATGGTAAACGATTTGATCTTTTTTTCACACTCACACTCAATTTCTCTGGCAAGCTGTATTGCTTCGAAGCGATTCAGGTCGCCTACCCAATGATGTGCGTAGCAATCAATATCAACGTTACACGCTTTCTAACATCACCCCTGCCAACAACAATCGGACGCTCTCTACATGTTTTCGTAATTCCGTGTGGCTCTGATGTTTAGGAGTCTGCTCCAATGTGCTCGGATTAACTCAATGTTAACAGCTAAGACGAGTCTGTTTCTACCTATAGAAACCTCAAACAATCCAAGCGTATAAGTCTTGTAATAGTTCTGCTGACAGATGAGCCATCTCCGAGCACAATTATAGCTACGTTTATAGTTCTGTTTTATTTCTTCGATGGATATTAAGTAGGACCTGGAAATGCATGTTACATGTATTGTGTATCCTGTTGTGCAGTCCTGCACTCGTTTAACCGCTGAAAGTACTACCTAAGTACGAGTTGATCCTATCTATACGAGACTGAGTTCACCTTGAATGAAATACTACAACATAGTTGAAAAACACTAAAGCAATAAGATGTGAACCAAAAGTGCATAGTGCATCTGTAGTAGGCATTACCTCGATGTGCATTGGTTTAACTTTCTATACACGGCCGATGGAGATTCGAACTTTAGCAATTAGCATCGTCGTCTTAGACAGACATATAATTCCTGACAATATATGTCGGTTCAGTTTATGTTTGAAGAGCATTGAGTCTTTGCGAAAGTTCCTCTAGAAACATTCCGTGCACAGGCTGACATTTGCCAGGATTTCCAAAGCCACTATTTGCACGTACTTCGACTCCAAGGAACTGTAATTGCTCGTTGGCGGTGGGTGCAGCAGCTCCCGCTTATTGAGACGCAAATCTTCTATAAGATTCCGCCAAGCTGCCTCAGCCATGAAGTGAGAGTCATGATATCTGGACGCAGTGTTGAGTCTGCCGTCAGTCCGACGGTTTCTGTTATGCCGGGCATGCGCGCTGACTGCAGGACGCGTTCAATTACGTAATTTATAGCAGAGTAGAAGCCGTTTCTACTGGTGAAATTGTGCAGCATTGAGTCCAGGGTTTTAGAGGAGGATATATATATATATATATATATATATATCTGGCTCTCCGTTTTTCGATCTGTTCGATTAAATTCAATTTATTTTCGCTTTGTGTTTGGTGGTAGAGTGCATTTAATTAAGCATATAATGTGAAGATCCTTTACGCGGGTGTGTAGATTTCGAACTTTAGTTGGTTACCGAGCAAAATGGTTTAGTGGCAAAGGTATTGCCTTGCATTCGGGAGGCCCGGGTTTGAAACCCGGACCGGCCACTCTTAAACTGGTTCTCATGGTTATTAAGCTGCGGCGCCTTACTTATCTTTCGGTCACGTTACATTGCATATGAGTTTTCAATTACCGCGCTGCGACGGTTTCTACACTGCGAGTAAAAAATCAGCTGGCTCATCTATATGCTTTCTGCTCATAAAACAATTTTGCTTTCCTCTTATGCAATCTTAAAAATAATCCGTTTGTCGCTTAGTTGCAGTGCAAGTACATCAGGCGAAAGTATAGGCATGTCTATCAAACGTTTTACGAAGTACAATTATACCCGTTTATGGTATAATGTAAGGTTATGGCACAATGGCTCGTAGACAGTACTTGAGCGGAGAAGCAATTTTTCCTCGAAACGCGCGTTATGTGTTTGTATACGATGTCCTCGACATCAAATCTGGCGTATATCAAAATTGATACAGCCATGCCATTCTGATATTATCAATGCTCTAGCCCTTACTATCTACCTCCGGTTGATGTTCATGCGTGCTATGTATCAGCATATTTTTAATGACATTTAAGGTGTCACCTCATTCTTTTCTACCCGATACAGGGACACAATTTCCCTATCGTCGTTTCAGGTACATTTTTGCTCAAAACATCTAACACTCTTTGCTTCCAGTGGAAACTTTGGTTCGTGTCGCGGAATTCAGAATGAACTTCCTAGCTGTCCATATAATAGGACAAGCACTATAAATGGCTAACAAACACAAATGCCGTGCGTAAACCATATTGCAATAATAATAATTAAGTGGTCTATACACATGGCCGCAAAACAAAGAACGTAAGACAGCAGATGTACAAGCCGAAAGGATTTCAGTTAGAAGTGTCAACAAATAAAGCAAGCCATCTGATTGTGTAAACCCACAACGCCAACTGAACTTCCACAGCTGGTTGAACTAAAACGAATATTTATTATAAAAACATTAAGAAGCAGAAGAAGCGACGCCACGGGGGCCAACAGCGCATTAGGCTAATCTCGGCAAGCCTGCAGAAACCATGGCTGCTTCTTCTGAAGGGACATGCGCCTTCAAACCCAACAACAAATGACAACAAAATAGGTAGCCTACTTTAGAAATCTGTTAACCAATCATGACCTTTTCGATGTTACCGAGGACGAAATCAGAACCGCAGTCATGTTGCAGTAATACAGGCAGGACCTGATCATATTCTCATTGAACTCCTGAAATGAAATATTGATGTAATGTGCCCTGACGCGACAAAACTATACAATGATGTCTTCGACTAGGCAAGCTTGCGGACGAGTGGTAGGAAAGCCTTCTACAGCTTATATGCCTATATTAAACCAAGAGGGAAATGCAAATAGCCCTAAGAATTTTAGGGGCGTAGCACTTACGAGTGTCGTTTAAAATATATTAGCTTCGCTTCGTTGGTCAACTATACTCTTGCGTAGAGAACAAAAGTCTTGGCAGAACAACACGGTTTTTAAAAGAGACGATCGATGTCAGAGGTAGTTGCTTTTGTTTCAAACCATCTTTCGTACCGCCTTTCTAACAAGGAAATGACATACGTTTTTATTCACTTTAAACGGCTTTAGATTTCCTATTGAGGGACCGTTTACTAGGAGCGGTACACACAACGTTCAACATAACGAGCGCATTTTTAACCTCGTTTGTAATATATAGAGCGTACAATATAATTTGGGTAGAAAACGGGAGCCACTGCATACGAAGGCCCGTGACGCAATCTATCGCAGCGCAGCCCAAGAGAACTTAGCTAATCCTTTTAGTTTTATTTTGTATGCAGATGTATGTACTCGCAGATCTAATGCGTAACTTACTTAGCACTTAACAAAGTCACGTATCGTTTACAGCGAACATTCTAGACTTATATCAAGCCTAAAGAGAAGATACAAATTTAGAAAGTGCAGTGGCAAAATATATATATATATATATATATATATATATAATTTTTGCCGGGTTTTCATCCTTTTGCTTCGCCAGGTGATCCGAATGTATCCGTTCGAGCAGCCCCGAGCACCACACGTCGCTACAGCGATTCGTTGCTCTACAGATTCCATCGATTTCGCCTCCGGAGGACTCGGCGCATGCCCGCGCGAGGTTCAGCTTTAACACGAAGGTGGGCTTCAAAATAGCATTGGCACGCCTCAGCGGTACTCAGCGACGTCGCACTAGCGAAGATTGGCGAAGTTCTGTGAGAAGAAGAATCTGGAGAAGTTTGCATCATCGCTTTCGGCAGCCGACTTGTTAAGCTGGGGGCAGGTGAACGACTAACTAGGCTAAGCTGGACTTGCAAGTGGCAATCGCGATTCAATGGCCCCGATTCAATTTCGACGAAACAGACGAATGAGGTGTTAAAACTAGAGCTTAAAATCGACTAGCATATAGCCACTCGTTTATGGTACGCGTTTTAACGACAGCATTGTAGCGCGAAAGTGTATCATCAAGTAGCCAAATGAGACAGACAAGCATGCGAGTGCGAACGCGCAACGGAAACGAAACTAAGCTGCACACACGGGGGGGGGAGTACGTGGAGTGACTTTCACGTCATTACACTTCCTGCACCCCGCTCATTCGTATGCTTTCGCTTGATAACGGCATCACATAGTGGTTGGTGCCCAGCGACTGCACACCGCTCGCATCAAACGTGAAGTCGGAAGCCAGTCTTTGTTTTTGCTCTTCCTCTCGCTCCACTTGGTGTTGTAATCTGAGGTACCTGAGTCGTGTCCGTTATCTCGAATTGTGATATCATTCGTGTACACAGTATGCAAAAATGGACAAGTACATACACACTACACGTATCGATAGACGAAGTTAGTCTGTGCGTGTGACTAGTTAGTGGTAGATAAACGTCAAGAAAGGGCCATGCAAACAGCAGCATAAACTATTGCTTACTAAAAGCAACTAAATTACCTCGCGTAGAGCACTCTGTGCAGGGCCAAAACGGGCCGAATACCGAAAAGCAGTTTCAGACAGACGCAGTAGGTGGGGTAGTTACCGTCCTATAATTTACAATTATTACAAAGTAGTTACCGTACTATACACCAGTGTCTAAACATAATTAACCATTCGTCGTGGTGTAGTGTTTAAATCGGTGTCCAGCAAGCCTTGCAGGGACGTGTCTTCCAAATAGCGGCACTGTTAAATATTCATAGAGCAGGGAACCTCGAACGGTAACGTTGATCGGCAACGCAGAATGCTACTCCGTGCACAGTAGACTTATCGGTCGATACGTTGATATTGTTAATAATCATAATATTAACGACAAAGTACGAGTAACCTGCCTAGTATTAAAAACAATTTGCTGTGGTAGTCTGCATGGCACTCTCGTTTGGCAAATGTGTGTGGTTCATATTTAAATTTAAAGTGCTCGATGGAAGATCAGCAACCAATGTCGTTTATTTTGATGGTAAAGTCAAAGACGTGCGATCTAAAGTTTGTTCAAATTCCTTCCTTTTGCCTCTACCCTATGTTAAATTAAAGCCTAAAGCTTATCGATTTCAGAATAAGCAATTAGTCAACTATTCTACTAGTTTCTTGTATCAAATAGGAGATTATTAAATTATGTGACAATATTGAATAGTTGATTTCTAGCGCGATTAATATCGAACAGTTGACTTCTAACCACAGGATGTGACAATGTCTCCGCACCTTGAAGCGGTGTACCCGCGGGTTCTGCAGCTGTTGAGCACTATAATCACAAGTAAGAATGAAAACGCTTAACGATTGAAAATATTTAACTTTAAAATCTTAGTTAAAATACATTTGCAATGTGCTGAGAATCGTAATTTGTGTGTGTACTTAAAATGAACGCGTTTAAGAGAACAGGGCCACGACGACATGCCTTGTTATAAAAACAAAACATATTGCTACACATATATACACGTAGAGACCCTGACGTGCAACATCCAGCGAGGATGTGTTTTGAAGAGTGGGATAAAGCCCCCATCCCTGAAGAGTGCGTTTTGATGGTGCAGAAATCGTTTCAAACTAAATATTTCAATCTGTACCTAAAAAATAGTAAAGAACATCTAAAAACATTAACGGACGACGAAAATGTGGTTCCTGTGAAGGCTGCAATCGGCGAAAACTAAAACATAACATATGCACTGCTATAGGAGACTTTTGGCTTGGGTGCGAAGTTCCTCCATAAAATTCTGCACGACCGCCTTGGAGTCGCCAAGCAACTGCCCGATGCGTGCGTGCTTTGTGATCTGTCACAGAACGAAAAAGAGGCGCGGGGACCTTTTTGGCTCGAGAATGTTTGAAAAATGTCTTAAATTCTACGAAGACCGGTCTTCTTTGTTCTCTTGAAGAAGAGCCCAAGTTCAATCGCAGGTAGTTAGACCTGAGCACATTGTCATGACCCTCTCTCTACTCAAATCCTACAGCTCGCGGTGGTCAGGCATTGGAGCGCCTCTTCCAAAGAAGTGAAACTCCAACGGTCGGCCGGCAAGGTGATGGTCGACACGACAAAATTTCTGCCAACAGTTTTCACTGCATTTGCCAGAGGAAGAGCGCTGAAGCGTCGCTTAGACGATGTCCACTACGACAACAAGCACTGTTCTAAAAACACTAAGACTTTTCTCGCCACATCTGGGTTTAGAAAAAACGCGCTTTGAAGGTGTGCTTCGATGCATGGAATGCACATATACATTTTGGTAAATATTACGTCTATAGATCGATACTAGAAGAACAGGAAAACAGTCTATGTGAAAGTTCTATCATAGAAATTTTATAACATTTCAAAGTCCCTACGCTGCGCTATTGCGGCACTGTCGCCAGGTTTTACGCATGCATGTTAACGGAGTAATCAATTCTGTTTTTGTCTATTTGCTTGTCGCAAGCTGTCGGGCGGCGGCCGCGCCAAATGATTTCACATGAATTCTACAACAAATTCTACGGGATTATTTGCACTCTCTAGGCTCAGAGGCGCACAGAGTGTCCAGGACTGCTCTCTCTCTCGGGCTCATTGACGGCTGGTGATTTAGTGGCTAGACTTTAGTGGCTTTAGACTAATAAAAATAAATAAATAAAATACTGGAAAGAAAGACTAATGCATACGACGGCCGAAGTAACACTCGAAAGGCGACCCCAGCCGTGTTCGTGTGGGCATTCCTAATGGGCGTGTAGAAGACGTCACCAGACACATCGGCGGCGGCACCGTCTCTCACTATGCCTCCGCGGTACCCTATATGGCGGTATGTAACTGCATCCGCCTCCTTTCGCCTTCCTCCTCAACAAAAAAAGGGATACCACCAACACCAGAGATTGGCACAGGCCAGAGTGCGAAGACGACGCGTCGCCGCCTTCGTTGCAAGTTGCGACTCACGTACCTAAACACTCGCGGTCGTTATAGTATGATCTTGAATATTCATACAAATAAAAAAAAAAATGATTTGACGATCTATATAGCTTACAAGTTTAATATTGGCAGGTTTGTTCTGCCACAAACAAATTTAATTTTTGCTGATGTTCAGATATTCGCTGACAAGTCTACAATAGTAACTGTACATGTTTTGTGTTGTGCGCAATTAAGCTATAATTCTAGATCACAATCAGTGAAAGAGTCGAGAGAGATATCTTCTTACCCCCAAAAAAAGACGACCGCAACTTCGGTTAATATTTAATATAAACGTTTCGCTAATACCCGTGAGACATCGTGAGGGAAAAGTTTTTTTTTGGCAAAACGTTCATGCCGAGGACGCAAGCGCAGTGAGATTGCTATGAACAAAGAGCGGATTCGCCCAAAATACAAAGGTATCAATACGCATGATGATTTATGAAGCTGACTAGAAGCAACGTGCAAAAGCTAGCCAAAAGGCCAATGCCGAGCATTGCTTATGCAGCAGGCCGAACCGGCGTGCTGCATAAACATAATCCATAGACGAAGGGAATCGCTTAGATAGATCTGTACCCAGTAGACCAGAGCTCGCATTAGTACACTGCTGACTACATACAATTGCTATACTACAGAGGATTTTACTATAAAGAGCCTGCACCTGTATGTATCTATGTATAAATTTATATATAAAAGTAATTTTTTAGAAGTGTGCAATAGCTGCAAAGCTAAAATCAGTCTCTAAACGTGTGTTGCGGCAAAGTTAGCTGCTGGATATATGACTGTTATCTCTCTAACAAACTTCTACGTAGCAGATATGGAATAAAATAACATAACTAAACCATTGAGAATAGAAAACACCACACCTTTGGGATATGTAAGAAGTTATTGGGTCCGGTTGGTCGACGTATCGACGAACAACAGACTAACGAAGAGACAAATGTTTTTCGATTAAAATCTCCTATGTTGACGCCTATCCCCAAGGATCTTCATACCTAGTTTTCCCTTCGAGATAGAATACTTCGCTGACAAAATCCCCTCAGGGCAGTGTTGCAGGGCGCGACACGCTCTTGTACGGGTATTTCCCTGCCTGGGCTGCAACTTGTATTCTATTCTGACGAAGGATTTAGCTTTTTTCTCTCGTTATATGCCCTTTCTCCTTATCAGTTCCAAAGGATTCTCCATAGGAAAGTTTTTAACGTACTGCCTCGGTTTGCATCTGCGCTGATCTGCAACATTCATTATACAAAGGTTGCCTTTTCGTTGTTCAATAGATTTCTCTAATCCTGCGCCTCCATTAAGATATTACTCCTGCCCCACGAACTCTTTAACTTAATTTTACCTGTCCGTGGAAAACACACTCATTAGCAATTATATTTGCACGTCGGTGCATCGTTTCTGGTCAGTATTCAACAACTAATTACAATTAGGGTATCTCTAAACGCCTCCGTTCTGCTCAACCTTCCTATGTCTAGCCTTGCGTTAATTTCCCCTGGTAATGTCAGCAGATCTTTTCTCGACACTACTTCTACCCCAAAAAATAAGACGCTTAGTCGAAATGTTTCCCGATTCCGTGCTCATGGGCTTACAATAAATCGCAATCACCTTAACTCTCCGTGACGCAAGAGCAATGCGATTCTCCGCAACTACTTTGTCTACGTCCACACCCCGTCTAACAAAGAGAAATGCACCCCAACTTCCACATGCCTTACTCAGACCGTAGAAACCGTAAAAACTGTTTTTGTTCGAATGGCTTTGGCGCACCAGTCTCCATCAACATAAACCTATTCATTGAAATCCCCTTTGCCTTCTCCAGACAAAACGGCTTCGGTATCCCTTACCCGTCCCCCAAAGGAAAGTAAGTACTCCTAAAGTTATGTAATTGTATATATTCTGCATAAAGTCTCGCCTTGATTGTTATTGGCAAGCCGAGTCAGGAGGATTGTTAATATTATATGTTTTCTGTTTTGTCTATCTGGTGGAAATCTTGAGAGCTTCTCGCATCGAGAATCTGGATTCCCCTTAAAACAATTCGTATTAGCCTTAAAATTAAATTTAAACAAATTATTATTTTAAAAAATGAAAAAAAAATGAAAAAAAATCTTCCTTAAATAATCAGTAAAAACGCACATTATGCTTCTCGGTTTACGAGCTTAGATTATTGCATTGGCTCCCGATAGACGGCGACGATGCCGTCTAATCATGGCCGAACCTCTATCGAGAAGCCTTTATCCTGTGCTGTATTTCTCAACTTTTGTAGCGAGAACAGCGCGACTCTATCTATTTTTTTTGGCTCCAACCACGTATATGGAGTTCTCCCAGTTCTTTGTAAAACGGAGTTCTCTCATTTGCTGTTAATCTGTATCTGCGATATTATCGCATACATCATTAAAATGTGTCTTCGGTGAACTCGTCAGTCGAGAATATTCTGGCCTTTGTTTTGCTTTAACCACCTCCGGAGGACGAGTTATTTTTTTAAAATGTATGTATCTGCTCGTTAACGATCACCTGTAGTGTTCGGCTTTCCTTCGACCAGAATTAGTTTTAATCCCCGACTGACTGATTAAATTTCAGCTTCATCAACGACTGGCACCGTAGCCCGTCTCATTCAGCGTTGCGTTGCTGCAACCGTATGCTGCAGTCCCTCTCTGCATGCAGCTTTGTGGATTTCGCAAACGCATGAAGAAAACAACACGAACAATAACAACAACAATAACAACGACAACGACAACAAAACTAGTAACCACTACCACCACCACCAACAACAATAACAACAAAACTAATAACCACTACCACCATCACCAACAAGAACAACGACAACAACAACAACAACCTAGCGCATTATGATAGTCACTCGAATTTATCTTGTGAATTTGATGAAATGATGATGCTAACAGGAGAATTGAGCAAAAGGTGTGAGTTGAAGCGTGCATACTTACATATGATGACAACGGTTGTTTTTTGTTGCTCTTACATATCTGGACCGCCAGATTCAACGAGTCACGGACCTTGATGACCCGTACATTTCAGGAATGGCTCTTAACTCTTTACAAAACTGATGCAGAACACGGATATATTTTTATACGTTGAGATCCAGAGACAACACTCTTTCGACGAAGCCGCTAAACGAAGAGGCAGATAAATGCTGGCGCATAAATATATATATATATATATATATATATATATATATTAGTAGAAGGTGTGCATAGATAGGAATGCAAGTTTAGATCCACAGAAAACATTCTTTCGAGTAAGCCGCTGAGCTGATTGGCGCAAGTGTGTGTGTGTGCATGAGTACACATCATGTTTGCGCATTACGCTATATAGCTTAATATGATGTGTGCCTAGATAGCTATACAAATACAATTCATGCCAGACGTTTCATGCAGTTAATATGAAATAATAGGGAAGAAACACATATCGTGACATAGGTTCTGTTCATTGCTTGTAAGGTGACGCAATAAAAACGATAAGCTACTGAACGATAATGACGTGTTTTTAATGAGGCCGCCACTGACAGCCTGAAGGGCATATCTAAGTATATATGATTTGGGCAACATTTTGACAAATATTCCATTCCTATATATAATATAGACAAGCTTATCAATTAGCTTTGCGTTTACACGGCGCTATTTTCTCGAAGCTTTTCTATAGTTCCCCTCTAGGCACAAGGCTAGTTGACATCCGCCACTAAGGTTCACCTGCCTCACGACGCTGTGGCTACAGGTGCACAGAAATGTCATGCATAGGTTTACTATAGGCATAAACAACAGATAGTTGGTCTGTAGCTAACTAATTTGAGTGAAGCATAAATAACAAACATTTGACACGAGAAGCTCTACGAGTAACTCAAGTTAAGTTAAGTTCTTTCAGCGTATGCTAATTAATTATTTTGTACTCATTGTAGTTAGTTACTAGGCAGTGGACGGACATCGTTTTCGTTCGGTTCGCAACAACCAGCGTGAGGTTCATAAAAAGGATCTAGGCATTCATGCAAAAAAAACATCTTGAAGTTTCAACATGCGCGGCCCCGACGAGCATACGAGGACAAGTCGCCCATTTGAAAAGGCCACTTCTTTTCTTCAGTGGAAAAATTTGCACATGTTTGACGAAGTAAACTTTAAAGGTGTTCCATGGAAGAGCTTTTAAGCCGGGCAGAAAAGGGTCCATGGGGTAGGCGGTAGGATTTGACGATAAACTATTTCAATAATAATCAAAATACCATAAACACTACGCTGATAGTTGTTATTACAACGGAAGCGGGTAGCCTGTACAGCCGATAACACGCACAATGAATGAACTCACCTGATGTAAATTAATATTTAGTTCATTTTGTTACGCATGCACGTACAACGTGCTTAAGTACATCTGTACAGAACAATGGCCTCCATACTCGCCGAACCTCAGCCTATTCACTGTTTTATCTGATGTGTGGCAAAAACGACAACCGTTTGAATAGTTTTAAGTGCGCCATGCAGAGCTAGTGAGAAAGAAAGTCTGAGGAGTGTTGTTTTAGCTACAATAGTAAGGGGTTCGTGGACAGATTGATCGAGATTAGAAGGTGACCTATATGAAAGGTGAGCACGCATTAAAATGGATTGATTTGCTTTGAAAATATTCTGAGACTACGCTGCTGCAAACGTTTTTATAAAATCGATTTATAATTAAGGGACATATAAGGGTACCTTTTGAGGTCGCAAGATATATCTAGGGCGTAAATATAACGCATGTCATTTGAGATGGCTTTTTTTAGAAACCATGTGGTGGCTATAAAAGAGAAAATAAGCCTAATTAATTACTTACTTGAAAAGTGTGCTAACTTAAGTAGGTACATTACCAACTGTTTATATATATATATATACGAGGTGTATTCAAAAAGTATCGCGACTTTTGTGTTTTTTCAAAAATTATTCATTTATTCATGAATATCTATTTTGTCCCCTTCAAAGTAATCCCCATGAGATATTATACACTTGTGCCAACGGTTTTTCCAATCTTCGAAGTTTCAAAAAAACATTTTTTTTAATCTTGTTCAGCTCCTCCTTCGATGCCGTCTTTATCTCGTCAAGCGTAGCGTAACGTCGTCCTTTCATGGGCCTCTTCAGTTTAGGGAACAAGAAAAAGTCACAGGGGGCCAGATCTGGGGAATACGGTGGCTGCGGCATCATTAGTGTGTTGTTTTTGGCCAAAAACTCGCGCACAAGCAACGATGTGTGAGCAGGGGCGTTATCGTGGTGCAAAAGCCAATTTTTGTTCTTCCACAAATCCGGGCGTTTCTGGCGGATTGCTTCGCGCAAATTGCGCATAACTTGCAGGTAATATTCCTTATTGACCGTTCTACCCTGTGGCAAGAACTCAAGATGCACCACGCCCCTGCAATCGAAGAAAACTGTCAGCAAAACTTTCACATTCGACCGAACTTGGCGCGCTTTTTTCGGTCTTGGTTCGTGCGGCAGCTTCCATTGAGATGATTGAGCTTTGGTTTCCACGTCATAACCATAAACCCACGATTCGTCACCAGTTATGACCCTCTGGAGCAAATTTGGGTCGTCGCGGACAGAGTCCAACATCTCATTAGCAATGTTCATGCGATGCTGTTTTTGGTCGCAATTGAGCAATTTTGGTACGAATTTCGCGGCGACCCGTCTCATGCCCAAATCATTGATAAAAATCGAATGGCATGAGCCAATCGATATGTTTAGGTCCTCAGCAACTTCTCTAACGGTGATTCGACGATTGGCCAATACCATTTTCTCCACTTCATTAATTTTTTCGTCTGTTGTTGAAGTGCTCGGGCGTCCGGCACGCTCTTCGTCGTTCACATCTTCTCGGCCTTCTGAGAACATTTTGTACCACCGATAAACGTTGCTTCGGTCCAAGGTAGCTTCTCCGTATGCCACAGTCAACATTCGGAATGCATCCGCGCACTTAATTTCGTTTTTCACACAAAATTTGATACAGGTTCTTTGATCCATTTTTTTGAATAGGTAAAAATCGAAGACGATCCAAAGCACGTGCAAGCAAAGCAGCTGTCAACAATTAAGTGAACATTCAAAATGGCCGAGCTTGTCGGCATAAGTGAGAGACATGAGTACCAACATAACGCCACAAAAAATCGAAATTCGAATATACGTAACCCGCGAAAATTCAAAAGTCGCGATACTTTTTGAACACACCTCGTATATATATATATATATAAATATATATATATATATATATATATTATATATATATATATATATATATATATATATATATATATATATATATATATATATATATATATATATTTATATATACATATATATATATAAATTACCGACTGTTTGTTTGTACGGCAGATATGTAAACGCTAATGCACTACGGTCTTTTTGGTATGTAATGTATGAGACTGCGTCGAGACCGTCTCTCATGGATCTCTTCCTGGCCACCCGAGGGGATGCGTCGAGGCTTCATGCGACGGAGGGCTGGGTTTGCAAGACCCTTTTGCGCGACACCCTCATTTCGATAGTATGCATGTGACCCAGTTCGCCTTTAGGTAGTTTAAATAGCGCCACGTCCGTTCAAAACCACTGCATTCTTCGGCAATCCCATCAGATCTTGCAACGACGAGGAGGTGAATGTCGATAATTGTTTGCCACATTGTACCATTCAACCCAGACTCAGATGGGGTCTGAACCTCGCAAATGCGGCAACAATGCCTGTCTCAGCGCATAGAGTCTGTGCAGTCCTTTCAGAATCGTAGTTAAACACATAGTTCATTCTAAATCAAAATCAGATGGTGGCAGCGTTTCTTTACGAATTGGCTCTGAACGTTTGGACCAATAGTATTAATTAATCAATGTTCTAGTCTCAAGTCATTATTACGTAGGCTACAGCTCAAAACTGCTAAGGTGCTTACTGACGTGAGCCGGTGTACAAAAAAATCGTCATATACCCTACGGTGTTCTCAGTAGGCAAGGCAATTGCTTGGTCAGTAATGTAAAACACAGAGCATTAAGACATTTCAAGTTTGCGTAAGTACCTATTTTTAAATAATTCTAATATATATATATATATATATATATATATATATATATATATACAAAAATCAGTTTGAGTGTCCTTCAAGGATTATTGCCACGCTGTTTTAATCATGTTAGATTACGTTTTAGAACATAACAGACAACATTGTATAAACCACGTTAAGCGCTAGGGCAACGCAACGGCCAACTTGTGTTTTACGACATTCAAATAAGACGGACAAATACTATGGACTATTACACAATACGCTGTTTAGGGTGTAGCCACCTTAATGAATGAGGTTTATTCTAATGACTCATAATTGGCCAACCAATAGAACATAGAGTTCCATAAAGACTTAGTACAGGTACGCAAATGTTAGTACTGTACTTGCACGACAACTGACTCACTAGAGCGCCGACTCATTAGCAATTATCTTTAATCGAGTAAGGTTAAAAGGAGACTAATTGAGAAATACAATTACTTTAGTTTATTTTATCTATGCAAGATGAGCTGGCGCCGTCAACCCAGCAACCTTAGAAATAATTAGCAATAAGGCAACAGTAATTTTAGAAACAGCAGCAGCAGCAAAAAATGGGTACCAACATTACCAAATGCAAGGCTTAAAGTAATCAATAGTACGTTCGCCTGGATACCTCCAGCCAGAAAAGTGCATAACAAAGCAGCTTTGTGGGCTTCATTACTTCCACGCTTTAGTCAGCAAGTACCGGCGTTGCCTATTCGTTTCCAAACAATTTGCTGGAAAATCTATAGCATGCATGCAGGCACATGCAGATGACTATAGGCGCAGCAACTGGCAATGAGCGTCAGATGCACTGGGGTCATCGCTTGTCATAGATCTCTTGTATTCGTTGTTGTTGAATGCTGAGGTTTCACCCGGGAGAGTAGAATAGATATCAATTGAACTCAGAACGCCGCAAAAGAATTCAAATATATGTGTCGCTTTATATATATATATATATATATATATATATATATATATATATATATATATATATATATATAAGATGCATGTTTTAGCGAGTGAATTAAGCGGAATAACGACACTTGGGCTTATTTTACGGCTCGACGGAAACAAAAGCAGGCCTCCGATCAGAAGTTTTATCTGTGTTCGAACGATGGACTTAGTCCGGCACTTTACGAATGACGAAAATGTCCAAATCAAGACTTATAAGGACGTCGGGCTCTCTGATCGCGAACTTTCTTGTCGATTAGGGCGTTTTCCCCAAGTAATAAACAACTTCGTAAATTTAGGTGAACAATACGTTGTAAAAAAAAGTACCGGGCGTCTAAATGCCATTTCAGAACGAAGCAAGCGTGCAACTCTGGCGGCGGCTGGTGTGCAAACGAACGTACGAAATGTGCAAAACCTCCTCCGGACGATACGCTGGCTCACGCAAAAAAAAACACAAGAGAAAACCACGATTGTCCGCTGACCGCTGAAAGCTCGTCTTGACTTTGCCCACGATACGATGTCATGGACCACTGAGAGCCCACAATACGATGTCATTGACCAATGAGTGGCACAGAGTGCTCTTTTTGGATGAAAAAAGTTTAACTTTAATGGACTTTAACTCTGGTGTTACCCTATGAGCAAGTATGGCTGTAACTTTTTTCACGTATATATATATATATATATATATATATATATATATATATATATATATATATATATATATATATATATATATATATATTTGGCGCCCCCGGTGCATTTCTGAGGAATATCCACAGAATCATCGAGTTTGCTGAGCGGAGTTGCCTTGCTCTTAACCCTGCAAAGTGTGAGGTCCACGTTGTAGGAGGTGCTGTGGATTCCAAAGTGCTGAAGGCTCTACCAGGGTGCATGACTGTCGGCACAGATTTAGAGTCGATCGGCGTACCCATATTCCCGCAAGGAGTTTCACCTGCCCTCGAGAGAGATTGCTGGTTAAGCTAGAAGATGCGATGTCACGCATTTACTTGGTAGGTTTTCACCGAGGCCTTTTTTTCTGAGATCCTCATTTTCGGCTTTACGGCTCAACCACTTGTTTCGAGGTGCAGACTGTTCATCGGCTTCAGGACTTCTTGAATGGTTCAACGAAAGCCAACAAACTATATTCCCTGTTCTATGAGGTGGCCTAGGGTTACCAGATGCATTTGTCCTATCGGAGATAGCTCGTGCAGTTTCCCTCCACAGGTCCATGCAACAGGCTAGAAACCTCCTCGATTCCGCCGTCTCGTCCAAGGGGGCGGGCGCATGGCTCTACGCCATACCCCGGATCGGGACCCTGTTAGATGACAAGTCGGTGAGGATTGCGGTCGGACTTCGTTTGGGAACAGACCTTGTATAACACTCATGCCTATGTCTGCGGAGACGTCGTCCGGCCAGACGGACGCCACGAGCTATCCTGTATCGTCAGCGCAAGTAGGCGAGCAAGACACCAAATCTTGCATGAAACCTTCAGCCGAGCTCTACGATCCAGTGGTCTGCCCCGCGTCCTGGAACCCTTCGGACTAGACAGGGAATGCGGGAAGAGACCTGACTGGCTGACCTTAACTCCGTTCAAGAGCAAATGCATGCTGGTTTGGGACGCGACAGTTACTGACTCATTAGCCCCTTTAATGGTCAGTGCTGGCGCGGCCCGGGCTGGTCATGCTTCGGCTCTCGCCGAAGCAGGCATTGGTTAAAAGGTACAAGAACGTCGGGTACCTGTACGAGTTTCACCCACTTGCTTTCGAGAGCTTTGGTGGGCTGGGTCCGTCCACTCGCAGTTTGCTACACAAGGTCGGGAAGAGGCTGATT
Organism: Dermanyssus gallinae; assembly: GCA_003439945.1. NCBI lineage: Eukaryota > Metazoa > Arthropoda > Arachnida > Mesostigmata > Dermanyssidae > Dermanyssus > Dermanyssus gallinae. Next base: position 211,967 of record QVRM01005329.1, read on the forward strand.
ATAACCAGCGAAGATAAACGAGCGGGTGATTTCCTGAGACAGCGCCTATCGCTGGATGTGCAACGGGGCAATGCGGCCTCGGTTCGTGGCACCCTCCAGAAATGGCTGGACTCTACACTGGACCCCCCGTAATGGTGCACACATTCGCAGGAACCCAAATGTTATGTTCCGACCGTAAATGGTCAAATAAATTAAATATATATATATATATATATATATATATATATATATATATATATATATATATATATATATATATATATTACGATTATGATAGTGTGCGTATATATATTTTTTTTTTATATACACGCACACTATCATAATCGTAGTTTCTCAAGATGAAACCTACAGCTGGAAACAGCTAATATGATTAGGATTACAGCTATATTATGCAACTGCATTAAACAGTATGTGTACATATCAAAACATGAATAAAAGTATACATCAACCTATTCGCTATATTAGGTTGTGTTCACGCTGTGTTCGTGTTGTTAGTCGAAAAGCACTCTCAAAATGTGTTTTCTTTGCTCAGCTCACCTTAAACATCGAAAGAACGAACGTACCATTGTCGATATCGGTCCGATAACCTGCGTTTATTTAATGAGGCCATCGGTACAATAACGTGTCTCTGGTATGCAATAATGTGTCATGTTTATTGCCGCTTCCCCGACCTTCCTTAGATCTTCGTATATCGACCTCCCTTCTACACTCTGTCGTGTCGTGGCATGGCGCTACCAATGCATATTCAGAGGCGTATCTAAAGCGGATTGAAGACAGCAATGTTGTGGGCTATTTTTGATCAGCATCATTATCACACACACACCCACGCAATTCACAATGAGTACAACGAGACGTTTATTCATTGACTAGCGACGTCAAGCGTTTGCTTACCTCCGCCACGACGTATCGTGCAACCCGTTAGCCGTATTTTTTTACCGGACCCCCATTCACTCGCTACCCTTCCCCGGCCGGATCGTTGACAGGCATTTTGAATCGACCGAGCGAAACCGCATTGCAGAGCGTGGCAAACCTCCATCCGATCGATGCGTGTCTCCATGGTCCTGCCCTACAGAGTACGACCGCAGCTTCTTCCTGCTTGCTTGCTGATAGTAGATAGGCTTGTGCCAAAAGCATCCTCTCGACCTCTATAGACTCTCGATAGCCGGTGGCCGACTATTGTAATGGTTGCGTGCGGTGCTCCATTATAACACATACTATTATAAGCGCTCGCCGGTGCGATAGAGATCGGCCGCGACGCGAGTCAAGTCAGGAAAGCCCGCCTGGCTAGCGTTGAGGCGAGGCACTTCAAACTATCCTTCGAAATAGGGTTTATATGTGTATAGGGGCTGTGGAGTTGTGGTGGAGTCTTACGCAAGACAGCGAGTGTCGAGGAGCCGTGCCTACATCGTTCCCGATGAGCGCCGTCGTAACGCCCGTCGGCTACAATCAATCGCTCGTAAGTGAGACGTCGACGGCCGACGAGAGGAGGCGAGGAACCTATGTAAACACAAAAGCTACGGAGCTTGTATGAGTAAGCGCACGTTGGGGCAAGAGTGCAATTTATATATATATATATATATATATATTGCAAGTCTTGCCTCAACGATAAATATATATATATATTTATATAATTTTTTGTCCCGTACATCAAAATTGGGCACAATTCGAGGAACTTTGATTCTATATATATATATATATATATATATATATATGTGATGTCGTTTATTTGGGTAACACCCCATTTTAAAGTCCTCATTGTAGACAATCGATGTTACGGTGAATCAAACGTACATAGTCATTGTGCATATAGGACAAAAATAATTACAACAGTAATAATAATAATAATAATAACCACTAAATAAATCAGTCGAAATTCCATCCTTTCCATCCCACAACCTGGGTTGTCTGTCCATATTATCTATTATGGACTGATTGATGGTTGGCGCCGAGCTTCAGCTCACCAGCGATCGGCAACCACCTATAGATAAAGATGGCCAACCATAGGTTGGCGCACACTTAGAGATAGACTCGTCCCGTTTCTCGCAGAGTCTCCAACACAGAAGCTGTTGTCATTGCTATATCGTCTATGCTCTATATACACGTACTACAAGTTAAGCACACTTCGTATGAGCTTCTATCGGCGTGCACCATGTCAGAAGAGCAGCGCCTCGGGCCACCACGCTACGACGATGATGAGGGTTGGGTTGATCTGCCGCACAATAAGGGCCTATATTGAATAAGCAAGTGGGTGTAAGCACGCGAAGCAACGCATTGCAGTCACGATGGACCGTGTCGGCGGTGGATCTATTAAGACACGGTGTTGTTGTTGTTCTCTCCGTTTCGCACTAGCTTGTTTAACATCTGCGACAACTCTAAAGGTAGGCTTAACTAAATTAGATTCTGCAACGAACTTAATGGTAGGGTAGGTGTACCAATTAGACGTAGCAAAAGAGGTTACTACTTGCGAGCGTCTGGAGACGCCTCGCGAATAGAAAAACGGCCTGCGTCCTTGAACAGAGGGACTTGTATTTGCCGTTAGGGCAAGCCCTAAAAGCCCTTCCTCCATCTGAGAGATCAACGAATATTTATTAGCCTGCATAAGGAGCCCCTTCCCCCCTCGGACAAACAAATCGTGCACGTTTTACAGCAAATAGGCAATGCTGCAAGACGTTAGGACGTTCGATCACGATTGAATACATCTTCGTGGCGAGAGACGCAAACGGTGATAAATTAAAGTCAATACATTGCCAGGCAGCCTTCACGACACCTAGGGACCTGCGACTACAAATCGAGAATGACTGTGACCTACCCACCAGGCTAAGCTAAAATGGCTCAAGTGATGTCAAAGTTGTTTTGACATCAAAATCAATTTGCCAGCCAGTAACGGCAATTCTTTAAATAAGCACACACCCATCGTAAACACTGACATGTAACTTTGGCTCATTCATGTCCACGGTCCCGCATCAGCCACACCAACCCGAGCACTAAACTAATATATGTTTAAACAAGAGTCAATACGACGTATTGGTGACACTGGGCACGCGGTGATGACACTAAGAGCAAACAATGTAGAGTAAAGTAGACATTTTGCATATCTGAAGAGGCAGAGGTGAGGGGGGCGACAACACGCGCTAGCTCTGGTTTGACACGAAATGTCATCAATTAAAACGCATCATTATACAGCCATAGTTTCGAAAACTTAAGCATTGTAGTTTTGCAAGTAAACCGTGCCACGAAAACAAAACAGTACAAGACAAAACCTATCAGAGGAACTACACAAATTTCCAATCAGTTTCCAATATGGCGCCAACTGCCCGGACGCGTTTTCTGAGTGCTCTCATAATTGTGTACTTCCTGGCAAAGTACCAAAGCAAAACTAGTGCTGTTTTCGACCGAGAGGACTCTCAGGACACAGTGAATGTAGTGACTGTCTACCTAAACGTACCTCGCCGCAGCTTCTCCAAAGCCCACACACTCTGAGCCACAGCACTTGTGATCATCCTGTTACAAGGAGGAGATATCGAGGCAAATCCTGGTCTTCCGTGCGTCACTTGTGGAGGACAGTTTCAACAACTCAGCGGTAGAACTGTTTGCGAAAGCTGTGACAAGCATGTTCACACACATTGTAGCTATCATATCCCTGACAAGGCAACAACGTACTGCAAGTCTTGTTTCTGGATCGAGGTTTCGACTATAGTCTCGAAGTCAATAACTGTCAAGTCATCTTGCAATTGTACTTCGGAACTACAGACGCTTAAAAAGCGTATTGACGAACTATCCAAAGCGACCAAATCGAACGGCAACGTCAGCACACAACAGCAACTGGCAACCGGTCGACCGCAGCCTCAAACGTCCCAACATATGATCGCCCCCCGCCAACGTGGGTTGCACGTACAAACACCACACACACCGCGACGTCTCGGCTTTTGCGACGACGTGCATAAGGAGAACCTGCATGGACGCATACCAACGAAGATAGAGAAACGTGACGACGGGTGGCGTACACAAGGAAGGAGAGATCGTAAAACCAAAGCCACCACCACCGGCACGAATAAGATGACACATCTGAAGGCAGTCAAAGACGAAGACGTACTTGAGCGACCACGGCAAAGAGCACTGTTAGTAAGCCGTATTGATCTTACACACAATGAGTCGGATATTCAAAATTATGTAACTAGAATCGTTGGTACTAGCTCGGGCGTAAAAGTTACAAAGCTTGCAGGGCTTAACCAAGCATATTGCAATAGCTTCCATATTCTAGTCAATCAAGACAGTTTTTCTGATCTATTAGACCCAGCTGTATGGCCGGAAGGCACACGGTTTAAGCCGTTCCGAGGCCAATTAAAACCATACAGGGTATTTAGGGCACCGCAACCACCGTTTTTAGGACTAGGTAATAAACGACCTCGAATTGAACAATCTGATACAGTGCTGGTCGAGGGTAGCCCGCAAAATTGACTAAAACTCGAACGCGACAACTACACAAATTTCTCCCGGGGCGATCAACCAAAGACGCAGTCCTTTTTTTCGCCTTTAAACCCCATTTGCAACATTATAAATACGAGAAACTAGGTGTAACCTTGTCCGGCACAGAAACGGAAATTAGGAACGAAAATCACAATATCAAAGATACGAGTGGCACAACGCTAGCTCATTTGTCGTCGTAATATACAACGCAGCCCTATCGAATCTCCAGCAGTCTAAGCAAAGTCCTAGTAAAGTCACAAGCTGCAGTAGTGCCGGAACGACAAAACAAGTTGGTGCATAGAAGGCAGGCTAACAACCATAGCTAAAAGGAAATGCCTGCGTCCTTGCAGCGATAGAGCTTACGCCGGAGCAGACCATTGTATCAAAATCCACTGCACGTTTTCTTAGTCAAACCTGCAAAATGGCTCAGAGAATACTAAGTGGCGCAAAGTTAATAGCTTTGATGTTTTCGAGGTGACTGTAAAAAACATCTTTCGTTGTTTGCAGTTGTAACTATTCCTGGTATTCCTAGTAAAAACAGCGCGGCACTTCATACTTGGTTGCCATGAGGCTTGCAGGCATTTGGCTTGATAGTTTTAGGATGGGCCGTGATGTGGACATTTGCTATGAGCTGTTAGGAAAAACTATGAGAAGCGCACTCAGGTGGAAGAGACCGGGACAGAGAACATTTTGCAGTGATTTTTTCTAGGCTTTCTCTCTCGCCCCCCGTGGGGTAATCAAGCTCTTGCGATAAAAAAGGTAGAGTCAACACCGCAACTGTTAGCCAGACTTGACTACACTTTGATCACAAGGACGAATAGGCTAGACGGGAGGAAAGCCTACTGCCTATAAAAAGGGGACAAATGCCAGAAGTCTGGTACAATGGAACACAAAAGATGTTCTCTGCAATTTATGTTGAGAAAGTTTGTTACGGGCGAAGTCGGGGAATGCGTGATGCAATCCATATGTTTCTGTCAGAGATAAAACGAGCTGTGGTGAAACCCGAAGGCTATTCACAGGCTTCGTCAGGGCGTTCGACAAAGCACCTCGCGATCCTTTGGTGAAGTCATTTCGACACGCGGAAGTGATCTCTTGTAAGCGTATTTCATATATATTTGACAGGAGTACCGAAATGTCGTAGTCGTGATATATGCATATGATGTAGTGGTCGCTCATCACAATCTGGGTGCTACCAGGCGCACCACTTTTCTAGCAGATGTGTTTTTCGTTCTAAAACAACTGGAATTAAATGAAAACTAAGGCTGTAAATTCGGAATAGGAGACCGATTAGTTGCCAAAGACGTTAGATGTTGCGGCAGCCAAGTTTTAAAATTTAACAGCTCATTCCGGTGTCTTGGGTTTTGGCTCCGGCTTCTCCGGCGACTGCCCGTTCCTACGGCAGTAGCACTCTTCCATCTAAACTCTGTCAGAACTAATGTATGGTCTTGACAGAGTTTGGGAACATCTCACTTGGGCAAACTCTGACCTGCTTGAATGGTATTTCCCAATGTACATGGTGCGAGTCAATGCGGTGAGGTGCCGCTTTGTGTACCCAATGTGTGCAGTCTATGCACCGGTTGTTGAGATAATTCGATTGAGGTTCAAGACCCGTACAGTACTATTCAAACACTTTGTCTCGCGATGGGAAAATAAAGTTAAACAAGGCCAGCGAAAGGTTAGAGACCTGTATATTTTCAGTGCCGCTCACGTCTGCTTTGGTCTTGTATGTGACAATCGCCACGTCGACCAGATACACAGTCCATGGCTATCATCCCCTGGCCTGTTCGCACACAAACTTCCACGACGAATACACAGAGTGTATATAGCCTAAATACTTTATTGTGTATGCCAACAGCTGTGAAAATATATGCTTAAATTACTATGCGTCTTTGACATGGATCTTGCAGTAAGGATCTATGATAGAGGATTAGAGCTACCACTCTGCTTTTTTTTTATTTGGACCGTTCACACTACTGTGATACGGCAAGTTTATTTTAAGAGAACCACGGAAATGTTTTTCACTTTACTTCGTGGTGTGTGTAGTAGTCAGCGCTGAGCTGGTCGTCAGCTTCTCTCCCTCCGCTTTCTTTCATGCTCCAGTTCCTCTTTTTTCTGCATAATCTTCTCGATCGCTTTCACTCCCAGCAGCCACTTTTCCTCGCCTTCGGACATCCATGCTACCAGTTCTTTTACTGATCGTCCTTTATTCTGAAAGACGCTCAGCATCGTTCTTTCCTCTTCGAGCGCTGGGCAGAAGCAGACGGTGTGGGTGACGTCGTCCACCTCGCCCGTCTCGCACGTCACACACCTCGGGTCCTGCACGACCTTGATCTTGTACAGGTACGACTGAAAGCAGCCATGACCCGTTAGAACCTGTGTAAGGTGATAAGTTGTCTCCCCGTGGCCTCTGTTAAACCATGTGACCAGGTCGGGGATTAGGTGTCTGGTCCACGGCGTCGTCTGGCGTACAGCTCCACTCGTGCTGCCATTTCCGGAGCGTCTCTTGACGGCTTTCTTGCCTTCCTCGAGTGGGGTCTTCTTTCCGCCGGCATCTTTCGTCTATTAGCAATGGCCAGGGGACAAGTCTGGCCAGGGCTATGACGGCCTTGGTCTCTACCGTCCTGTACGCTCTCGCAACCCGTATGGCCATTTTTCTCTGTATTTTTAGAAGTTTGCTCCGGTTCTTTTTCCTTTTCATTGCGAGAGGCCCCCAGACTGGCGCGGCGTAAAGGACAATGGAATCTGCCACTGTCGCAAGAAGCCGGCGCTTGCCCTCGGACGCTCCTCTAAATCTTGGTAGGATTCTGGCGAGGTTGGTTACTACCTTGCCTGCTTTCTCTGTTACATTTTCTATATGAGCGTTTCCCGTGAGAGCACGGTCAACGGTGACCCCCAGGTACTTTGCTGTCTCGTTGACTGCAATTTTCACTCCATTCAGAGTCAGGTTCGGCTTGGTGTGGACTTTATTCCCTACTAGCATCACAGCCTCGCTTTTTTCCGGTGCTAGTTCCATCCCGTGGTGTTTCATCCAAGTTTCCACCTGATGGAGCGCTTTTTGGGCCTTCCGCTCCAGGAGACCCGGGTCTCGATCTGTGACCATTATGGCGAGGTCGTCCGCATACGCGATCGTTTGTACTCCCTGCGCCTGGACTACTTCTAGCACTCCGTTGTATGCCATATTCCAGACGAGAGGGCCCAGGACTGAGCCCTGGGGGACCCCGGCCGTCATAGGAAACTCATCCTCTCCGTACATCACCGCTCTGTCTTTTAAGTATGACGCAATTACCCTTTGCAGGTATTTGGAGATTTAGATGTCTCTCATGACATCTATAACTACTTGCCACCGTAACGAGTTAAACGCGTTCCGTACATCTAGGAGGACGACGAGGCACAGCTCTCTCGACCACTGGTTTCGTTCTTTCTGCCTTTGGGCCTCTTGTAGAATCCGTTCTATAGCCATCTCTGTTGATCTTCCCTTTCGGAAACCGTACTGTGAGTCTGCCAGAGCTCCCTTGTCCGAAAGCTCCGCGGTCAGTCTCATGTTAACCAGTATCTCGAGAGCCTTACCTATCGTATCCAGGAGGCATATTGGGCGATATCCCCCTGGGTCCGTAGGGGGCTTTCCTGGCTTTCTAATTAGGGCCAGAATGGCTTTTTTCCACTCCCTCGGATAGTGTCCTTTGGTCCAGATGATGTCTGCTATCCTTTTAAAGACCTCCGGTTTCTCTTGCAAGAGTATTTTGATGGCTTCTGCCGGAATTCCATCGGGCCCAGGCGCTTTTCTATTGGGGAGGCGCTCAATTATCGCTTTAATTTCCCCGGCCGTGGTCAGGGGGATGTCCTCCCCGCTCTCTGTTCCCACCGGGCGAATGGGTTCATCATGAGTCGGGAAGAGCCTCCTCACTGACGCCACGACCAAGTCCTTTGAGAGCGCTGGCGTGGGTTTCCGTAGCTTGTCCATGACTATTTTGTATGGTTGCCCCCATATGTCGGTTTCCACCTTCTCGCATAACTCTTTCCAGGAGTTCACCACTCTGCTACGCGGCCATTTGCAAATAGCTAGCAAATAGATCGAATCGCGTCAACCATGCGTTTAATGATTTGACCTCATACGCTCACAAACGATGTTATATTGAGTCATTTAGATTGTTCTGCAAATAAATAGGCTCTAGTTCTCTGTTCAGCGGATTCCGGAGTCCAGCGTGTTGTTAACGTGGTTTCTTCTATTGCGGTAGTTGTCTGTACATTTAACAATCAGCGCCAGGTTCCAGTGAAAGCGCAGAGATCTTGGTATAAAAGAGCGGCTACGGACAGGTCAGCCTTTCATAGAAAATACGCATGACGCAGTGTTTCCCGTCGAATTATTTCTGTTTCGTTACTGTCTCACACTTATTTAAGCGTCAACGAAATCATACTCAGAGAACGCACAGCCTCTTTACTGAAAAAGAAGGTTGCCTAGGGGTTATATCGAAGATCATGTGCTCGTTGCATCTATGCTAGTGCAATAATAATAATAATATACGGTCTACAAAAAAAGGCTTTTCGGATTGGCGCTTGCATGGCTTTCACAGCGCCCGCCCCGGCGCCTAGGCATAGAAAATTGGCTCACTTTTTGTTGTTTTCATGTGAAAATGAGCGGGGAATTTGCTGGTCTCAACTATTTAGAAATCTGTTTAGCCGTTTGTTCGTAAAAGTGCTGCAAAGTAGAGGTAGAAAAAGGCAAAATTCGGGCGATTTTACTCCATGAGTTTAAAAATGGACTGAGTGCAACGCAGGCTTACAAAAAGTTGTTAAAATCGTTTAGAGATGCCTGTTCTACAGACAGAATGTGCCAACAGTGGTCCGAGAAGTTTCAAAAGGAAAAAAAAAGTTTTATTGTGTATTTGGTGGAATGTGGGCGAAATAGTGCACTATGAACTTTTACCGCGTAACCAGACGATAAATACGGCCGTGTACTCTCAACAACTCGAAAAGGTTCACGAAAAATTAAAGCAGTCGTACCCTGCGCTAATTTCAAGGAAGGGTGTCCCGTTCCACCAAGACAACGCAAGGCCCCACGTGAGTAGGGCCCCTTTCGAAAATGTCCCAGCTAAAATGAAAACTTTTGGAACAACCACTGTATTCCCCCGACTTAGCACCATCTGATTACCACCTATTCAGATCGATGCAAATTTTTTTACGTGGTACAAAATTCACTTCTATCGAACACGTGCGTTCTGGACTGGAAGAATATTTTGGATTTTTTGGAAATTTGGAAGATTACTTAGGAATCGAAAACCTTGTAAATCGTTGGGCAGAGGTTGTATCTTCCGGCGGAGAATATATAAATCAATAAATAAGACCTCCTGTGTCTCGTATATATGTGTTTTATTTAAAGCGCCAAAACCGAAAAGACTTAATAATAATAAGAGCGAAATAGCGAGCGAGTTAGAGCGAGATAGCGAGCTAGTTAGAGCGAGATAGCGAGCTAGTTAGAGCGAGATAGCGAGCGAGTTAGAGCGAGATAGCGAGCGATTTAGAGCGAGATAGCGAACGATTTAGAGCGAGATAGCGAGCGATTTAGAGCGAGATAGCGAGTTAGAGCAGATAGCGAGCGAGCGAGTTAGAGCAAGATAGCGAGCGAGCGAGTTAGAGCAAGATAGCGAGCGATTTAGAGCGAGATAGCGAGTTAGAGCAGATAGCGAGCGAGCGAGTTAGAGCAAGATAGCGAGCGAGCGAGTTAGAGCAAGATAGCGAGCGAGTTAGAACGAGAAAGCGAGCGAGCGAGATAGCAAGCGAGCGAGTTAGCGCGAGACTGCAAGCGAGCGAATTAGAGCGAGATAGCAAGCGAGCGAGTTAGAGCGAGACTGCGAGCGAGCGCGTTAGAGCGAAATAGCGAACGAGCGAGTTAGAGCAAGATAGCGAGCAAGTTAGAGCGAGATAGCGAGCGAGTTAGAGCGAGATAGCGAGCGAGCGAGTTAGAGCGAGATAGCGAGCGAGTTAGAGCGAGACTGCTAGCGAGCGAGCGAGTTAGAGCAAGATAGCGAGCAAGTTAGAGCAAAATGGCGATCGAGCGAGTCAGAGCAAAATGGCGAGCGAGCGAGTCAGAGCAAGATAGCGAGCGAGCGAGCGAGTTAGAGCGAGACTGCGAGCGACTTAGAGCAAGATAGCGAGCGAGTTAGATCAAGATAGCGAGCAAGTTAGAGCGAGAAAGCGAGCGAGAAAGTTCGAGCAAGATAGCGAGCGAGACAGCGAGCGAGTTAGAGCGAGACAGCGAGCGATCGACTTAGAGCGAGACAGTGAGCGAGCGAGTTACAGCGAGATAGCGAGCGAGCGAGATAGCGAGCGAGGTAGGGCGAGATAGCGAGCGAGGTAGGGCGAGATAGCGAGCGAGCGAGTTAGAACGAGATAGCGAGCGAGCGAGTTAGAGCAAATTAGCGAGCGAGTTAGAGCAGATAGCGAGCGAACGAGTTAGAGCAAGATAGCGAGCGAGTTAGAGCGAGATAGCGAGCGAGCGAGTTAGAGCAAGATAGGGAGCGAGTTAGAGCGATATAGCGAGCAAGTTTGAGCGATATAGCGAGCAAGTTTGAGCGAGACAGCGAGCGAGCGAGTTAGAGCAAGGTAGCGAGCGAGTTAGAGAAGATAGCGAGCGAGCGAGTTAGAGCAGATAGCGAGTGAGCGAGTTAGAGCAAAATAGCGAGCGAGTTAGAGCGAGATAGCGAGCAAGTTTGAGCGAGATAGCGAGCGAGCGAGTTAGAGCAAGATAGCGAGCAAGTTAGAGCGAGATAGCGAGCGAGTTAGAGCAAAATGGCGAGCGAGCGAGTCAGAGCGAGATAGCGAGCGAGCGAGTTAGAGCGAGACTGCGAGCGAGTTAGAGCAATATAGCGAGCGAGTTAGAGCAAGATAGCGAGCAAGTTAGAGCGAGATAGCGAGCGAGAAAGCTCGAGCAAGATAGCGAGCGAGACAGCGAGCGAGTTAGAGCGAGACAGGGAGCGAGTTAGAGCAAGACAGCGAGCGATTGAGTTAGAGCGAGACAGTGATGCGAGCGAGTTCAAACAGCGAGATAGCGAGCGAGCCGAGTTAAGAACAAGATAGCCGAGCGAGCGAGTTAGAGCGAGATAGTCGAGCGAGTTAGAGCAAATTAGCGAGCTAGCTAGAGAGAGAATAGCGAGCGAGCGAGTTAGAGAGATAGCGAGCGAAATCGAGTTAGAGCAAGATAAGCGAGCGAGTTAGAGCAAAATGGCGAGCGAAGCGAGTCAGAAGCAAAATGGCGATCGAGCGAGTTAGTCGAGCGAGATGGCGAGCGAGCGAGTCAAAGCAAGATAGCCGGGCGAGTCATGCGAGATAGCGAGCGATCGAGTTAGAGCGAGACTGCGATTCGAGTTGAGCAAGATGGCGACGAGTTAGAGTCGAGATGCGATCGAGTTTAGAGCGAATAGGCGAGCGAGTTAGATCAAGATAGCGAGCAAGTTTGAGCGAGATGCGATGCGAGAAGTTCGAGTACAAGATAGCGAGCGAGGAAGTTCGAGCAAGATAGCGAGCGAGAAAGTTCGAGCAAGATAGCGAGCGAGACAGCGAGCGAGTTAGAGCGAGACAGAGAGCGAGTTAGAGCAAGACAGCGAGCGATCGAGTTAGAGCGAGACAGTGAGCGAGCGAGTTACAGCGAGATAGCGAGCGAGCGAGTTAGAGCGAGATAGCGAGCGAGGTAGGGCGGGACAGCGAGCGAGCGAGCGAGTTAGAACGAGATAGCGAGCGAGCGAGTTAGACCAAATTAGCGAGCGAGTTAGAGCAGATAGCGAGCAAACGAGTTAGAGCAAGATAGCGAGCGAGTTAGAGCGAGATAGCGAGCGAGCGAGTTAGAGCAAGATAGCGAGCGAGTTAGAGCGATATAGCGAGCAAGTTTAAGCGAGATAGCAAGCGAGCGAGTTAGAGCGAGATAGCGAGCAAGTTTGAGCGAGACAGCGAGCGAGCGAGTTAGAGCAAGATAGCGAGCGAGCGAGTTAGAGCAGATAGCGAGCGAGTTAGAGCAAAATAGCGAGCGAGTTAGAGCGAGATAGCGAGCGAGCGAGTTAGAGCAAGATAGCGAGCGAGGGAGTTAGAGCAAGATAGCGAGCGAGTTAGAGCGAGATAGCGAGCGAGTTAGAGCGAGATAGCGAGCGAGTTAGAGCGAGATAGCGAGCGAGTTAGAGCGAGATAGCGAGCGAGTTAGAGCGAGATAGCGAGCGAGTTAGAGCGAGATAGCGAGCGAGTTAAAGCGATATAGCGAGCGAGTTAGAGCGAGATAGCGAGCGAGTTAGAGCGAGACAGCGAGCGAGCGAGTTAGAGCAAGATAGCGAGCGAGTTAGAGCAAAATGGCGAGCGAGCGAGTCAGAGCGAGATAGCGAACGAGCGAGTTAGAGCGAGACTGCGAGCGAGTTAGAGCAAGATAGCGAGCGAGTTAGAGCGAGATAGCGAGCGAGTTAGAGCGAGATAGCGAGCGAGTTAGAGCGAGATAGCGAGCGAGTTAGAGCGAGATAGCGAGCGAGTTAGAGCGAGATAGCGAGCGAGATAGCGAGCGAGTTAGAGCGAGATAGCGAACGAGTTAGAGCGAGATAGCGAGCGAGTTAGAGCGAGATAGCGAGCGAGTTAGAGCGAGATAGCGAGCGAGCGAGTTAGAGCAAGATAGCGAGCAAGTTAGAGCGAGATAGCGAGCAAGCGAGTTAGAGCAAGATAGCGAGCAAGTTAGAGCGAGATAGCGAGCGAGAAGTTCGAGCAAGATAGCGAGCGAGACAGCGAGCGAGTTAGAGCGAGACAGAGAGCGAGTTAGAGCAAGACAGCGAGCGATCGAGTTAGAGCGAGACAGTGAGCGAGCGAGTTACAGCGATATAGCGAGCGAGCGAGTTAGAGCGAGATAGCGAGCGAGGTAGGGCGAGATAGCGAGCCAGCGAGTTAGAGCGAGTTAGAACGAGATAGCGAGCGAGCGAGTTAGAGCAAATAAGCGAGCGAGTTAGAGCAGATAGCGAGCAAACGAGTTAAAACGAGATAGCGAGCAAGTTTGAGCGAGATAGCGAGCGAGCGAGTTAGAGCAAGATAGCGAGCGAGTTAGAGCGATATAGCGAGCAAGTTTGAGCGAGATAGCGAGCAAGTTTGAGCGAGATAGCGAGCGAGCGAGTTAGAGCGAGATAGCGAGCAAGTTTGAGCGAGATAGCGAGCGAGCGAGTTAGAGCAAGATAGCGAGCAAGTTAGAGCGAGATAGCGAGCGAGTTAGAGCGAGGTAGCGAGCGAGCGAGATAGCGAGCGAGCGAGTTAGAGCAATCTAGCGAGCAAGTTAGAGCGAGATAGCGAGCGAGCGAGTTAGGGCGAAATAGCGAGCGTGTTAGGGGCGAGATAGCGAGCAAGTTTGAGCGAGATAGCGAGCGAGCGAGTTAGAGCAAGATAGCGAGCGAGTTAGAGCGAGATAGCGAGCGAGTTAGAACGAGACAGCGAGCGAGCGAGTTAGAGCAAGATAGCGAGCGAGTTAGAGCGAGATAGCGAGCGAGTTAGAGCGAGTTAGAGCGAGATAGCGAGCGAGTTAGAGCGAGATAGCGAGCGAGTTAGAGCGAGACAGCGAGCGAGCGAGTTAGAGAGAGTTAGAACGAGATAACGAGCGAGCGAGATAGCGAGCGAGCGAGTTAGAGCAAGATAGCGAGCGAGTTAGAGCGAGATAGCGAGCGAGTTAGAGCGAGATAGCGAGCGAGCGAGTTAAAGCAGATTGCGAGCGAGCGAGTTAGAGCAAGGTAGCGAACGAGTTAGAGCGAGATAGCGAGCGAGTTAGAGCGAGATAGCGAGCGAGTGAGTGAGTTAGAGCGAGATAGCAAGTGAGCGAGTTAGAGCGAGACTGCGAGCGAGCAAGTTTAAACGAGATAGCGAGCGAGCGAGTTAGAGCAAGATAGCGAGCAAGTTAGAGCGAGATAGGGAGCGAGCGAGTTAGAGCAAGGTAGCAAGCAAGTTAGAGCGAGATAGCAAGCGAGCGAGTTAGAGCAAGATAGCGAGCGAGTGAGTTAGAGCGAGATAGCAAGTGAGCGAGTTAGAGCGAGACTGCGAGCGAGCAAGTTTGAACGAGATAGCGAGCGAGCGAGTTAGAGCATGATAGCGAGCAAGTTAGAGCGAGATAGGGAGCGAGCGAGTTAGAGCAAGATAGCAAGCAAGTTGGAGCGAGATAGCAAGCGAGCGAGTTAGAGCAAGATAGCGAGCGAGTTAGAGCGAGACAGCGAGCGAGCGAGTTAGAGCAAGATAGCGAGCGAGTTAGAGCAAAATGGCGAGCGAGCGAGTCAGAGCGAGATAGCGAGCGAGCGAGTTAGAGCGAGATAGCGAGCGAGTTAGAGCGAGATAGCGAGCGAGTTAGAGCGAGATAGCGAGCGAGTTAGAGCGAGATAGCGAGCGAGTTAGAGCGAGATAGCGAGCGAGTTAGAGCGAGATAGCGAGCGAGTTAAAGCGATATAGCGAGCGAGTTAGAGCGAGATAGCGAGCGAGTTAAAGCGATATAGCGAGCGAGTTAGAGCGAGATAGCGAGCGAGTTAGAGCGAGACAGCGAGCGAGCGAGTTAGAGCAAGATAGCGAGCGAGTTAGAGCAAAATGGCGAGCGAGCGAGTCAGAGCGAGATAGCGAGCGAGCGAGTTAGAGCGAGACTGCGAGCGAGTTAGAG
>QVRM01005330.1:5000-51805 GCA_003439945.1 Dermanyssus gallinae
GTCACACAGCGCACTGTTGATATTGCGGGTCGTCGTACGGCTTGAGAGCAGTTGTTGTTGTGGCTGTGTGCTGTTGGGTTCGCACTGATCACAATTTATACTAGTGATGGTAGTAGGAGTACTAGTTAATTGTAGTAGTTAATTCGTAGCGGGGCTTGCCGTCGCAAAGTAGTGGGTAGAGTCGGAGAAGCCGGTATTGCGTGGACGAGAGGTGCTACCACGCCTCGTCGTCCAACAGTGCGTCGCAGTAATATGGGGAGAAGTAGAGTAGCAGTATGGAAGAAGCATGGAAGAGTCGTAATAATCCAGTGACAGACTGTTGTTACAGCTGCTTTGGCTGATGATATTGCTGGTTGTCGTGTGGTATTCCGCCAGCCACAGTGACGATGCTGCCGGGCCGAAGAAGGAGCAGAAGATGCAGAAGAACAAGAAGAAAAGGAAGACGATGGATGGTGACGGACCCGTTTTCCCCGGGGCCCTCCGAAGACGCTCGGTGGATGATTCCTTCAGTCAGTTGGTTGCCCGGTTGAACGGTCGATTCTCTCTCTGCACACTACACACTAAACTGTCGTCACACAGATCACACACGTTGTAGCTGGAGCTGCTGCTGTTGTTGTTGCTGCTACGGTGCTTACCGTGTTTTCTTGTTCTTCCTTGCAGCAAAACTCTATCTCAAAGTACAACTCTAGCTTGTAGTCCCAGGCAGTGTCACAAAGCGCCTGCCTTTGCGCCAACACGCGCAGGTGTTGGCAGACTGAGGTAGTGAATTTGAGAGATGAAAAACTGAGATGATGAGAGCGGTAGCCGTAGTAATAGTAGTGCTAGAAGTGATCTTATCGTCGTTGTTGCTGCTGCTGCTGCCGCTGCTGTTGTTGTTGTTGCTACTGTTAACAGCAACTGAACAACAAAATTAACAACTGAACAACAACACTAACAACTGAAACAAAAATCACAAACGCAATAACAAAACAACAACAGCGACGACGACAACACTGACGTCTCTCCCTACCGAAAGTCTCGCCGGTTGTTCGTGTGTCCGACCCCTTCAGCAGCGCGTCTTTGCGGCTGCGAATCAGGCTTTGCTGCAGCCGGCGCAAACACAACTACTTGGTCGAGCCGAAGACGACAGCGACGTTTTTTCGTTGTCGTCGTCGTCGCCACCACAGCCGCTGCCGCAGTCAACGACTTCCTCCTTTCCCCGGCTCCGTCCGATCGCCACCACGACGACGTTGCTCCCTTGCGCCGCACGTCTGAACGCGCCCCCCCCCCTCTCTCCCTTGTTGTCTTCTACTTCTTCTTCTGAATCGGCCACTATCGGCTTCATCGTTGTTGCGCGCATGGCGAAGAGGAATAGAGGTAAACGCATAGGGAGAAAAGACGGAGAAAGAGCCGTATAGAGTTGTATTCTTCTTAGAGAAGTCTTACCCAGCCGGTAAGATCCAGTCAGATCAGTGGATCGGGGTGCCCCGGATTGGTTGGTAAGTGAGAAAGTCAGACAGGTAGGCAGTCAGCCATAGGGAGAAGGCGTCATTCTTTGACCGGTGTTCAGCTTGCCCGCTTGATCATGGTGAATTGTTCACTTATTTGCCACCCATCAGAGAACATACTATACTATACTATACACGCACATGTAGGCACACCGCCACACTGAACGGGACGATCACAAGGTTACGACCACTGGACGACGTCAACTTGCCAGTTCGCGCGTCGTTTTTTTCCGGTTGTCCATCTGCACAAGAATCTACCTACCTCCTTCTTTCTCTACCCTCCCCCCCCCCCGGCCCCCCTATTGCGCGCATTTTCTCTTTCTTCCTCTCTCTCTCTCTCTCTGCCCTGTAATCTATCATTCTTGGATATTGTTTAAGCTTCTCTCTCTTCCCAATCAACGTATGATTTTCCCCTTCACCTCTCTTTCAATGTTTCCCTCGGTTTTACTTTGTTGTCTTCCTTCGTCGTTACATCGAGTGTAATTGTCGTCTGCTCTGAAACAACGTGGCGCCGGTAGCAGCAGCACTAGCGGTGACGACAGTGGCGACAATGGCGGCAGTGGCGTTGTAAAATCCCAGGTCGCCCCCCCGGCAAAGCACACACGAATGCGCTCTGCGTGCTTCTCCTATCGTGGACGTTTGCGCAAGCATGATGGAGTCATAGACGTCATGACCAAGATCATCATCATCGTCATCTGCTCGATTACGTATCGAGTGTCCAGAAACAAAGGCTAGACAATTGGCGCCAACAGAACGATCTACAGAAGTCGGTCTATATCTCGTTTATCGGGCGGCCGCCCGTCCGATCCGCTAGCTGTGGCCAGCAGTCTCTCATTCGAGAGGCTGATATGTCATTATTCATGTCTTGAATTCTAAGACGCCGGCGGCGATATGCGGGGTATTCCGGGGTATAAAGCGCCACCACCGTTGACGCACGTTTGGGGTAAGCATGAATCACCGGTTGCTTTGGGAAACCACAATTCGCCCATTCAACTTCTGCAGAATCATGGCTCTCGAAGTTCATGCTGACTCATTTTGTATCGGTTGTATCAGTTTCACCATCTTCTTTAGTTTTCTAATTAGACATCTAGGTTCAATCTGAGTTGAATCTATAATAACGTGCGCGCTTAACTTCCATTACAAAACTCAGTGTCATTGCTGCGCTGACTTATCGGTTTAAGTTTACCGAAACTTCGGATGTTTTGCCAACGAATTCTGCCGCACCTCATTAAAATAACCGAATTTTCCGCCTTTTAAAACTTGTGTACGATTCGAAGTAGATAATAATAGATATACCCCTTCTTGGCATTACCGCTACATGTAATCCCTTTTATATAATGCCCGTCGCAAGCCACTTACAGCAAAATTGCGCACTTATTGATGGAATGCTTGTTGTAAGTGATCCCTTAAATATTCTACCAATAAATATAAAATACAGCTTTGTTTAAAGTTATATATCTAATATATAATGTGACAGGACAACATGCAGCTGAGTCAAAACGGTCTCAGTTGCCTGACTTTCTTCTCGCTTATCGCGGATCTAGCCCACCATGTGCAGGAGCTGTTCGTCATGTATGCGGATGACATAGTAGAGGCCCATCGAGACCGCGGTGCTATCTTTCGAATTGTCCACGATGTAGAAATTTACTTTGATCGTAAGGATCTGCGAATAAATTCATGGATGACGAACGCCTTTAATTTTTAGCTGTATGGGCTGCAGCAGACATAATAAATACTCTGTTGTGGCCAACCGCGGGACATTGTCAACACGTTGCCGTATTTGGAAACGCGCTTTACCTAGCGCATCGGCGATAGGAATTGGGCGTCCATGGCCTCTATTCACACACAGGTAAAAAACATTCGAAGACTGTCTCTAAGTGCTGCAGTGCCTCTTTTGAGAGATTAAGATTGCGCCAATGTTGTGTTACAGCCTTGGCAGAGTATAGGCTATTTACCAACGTCAGATTTTGCGCAGCTAGAGAAGGGCTTCACAACAGAAACGTGGCATGTGCTTACCGCAGACGGTACGTAACCGTTTTGTGTACCTGCTAGTAGGTTGCCGACCGGCAGTGGAAACTATCAGGGTCAGGCTTAGATCACCTGCCACCAACTATTTCGGCAATTTCTGTTGAAGTGACAGGGAAAGTGACCGTGGCCTCGGTCGAGGTAGCGTAGTTATAGGGCACCTTGGCAGGAAACAAATGGGAATAGCATGGCTTGCAATGATCGGCATGTGTACATAAAGGCACATTGTGCATGGCTGCCATCACGTAATGTATTCGACCCGAGGGTTTTAGCGGGGTGGCGGTTAATGCCTTTGCCGATTCTGCTCGCAGACGTGCGCTAAATAAACAACTGGAATCACCGATGTCTCAATAAACAGAAATGGTGCATTACCATACCTCCAATATTTAAATAAGTAATAGGAAGCAATCACCTTAGAAAAGCTATATCTATTGCTATCTGACAGTTTATGAAGGATTCACTTTTCGTTACATCCAGTCGCATTACTATTTTACTTGGAAATTAATTTATTCACATAAAGTGAAGAAGAAAGCACAAGCTAAAAATTGTCATGACCGCTGGCATTCATATGGTATTGCTTACCTCAGGGGTTTAATGAAACAAGGTGGCTAGTCGCACAGACATGACCTCTGATTGTAAGAGCATGTGGGAAAGATTGATCTCAACAGTCCTCTCCAAATACTTCACGCATCGTTCGATTAACTCACACGTTTACTCATACGCCCTATTGATGAGTTCATACGAGAAAGCTAATTGGAATTTGGATGTTGTATGGCCAATTTCTGAGCCTCTTCAACAATTTTACGAAGTGGTCACTCACGGATTCTTTATCGTCTTTGTTGCATATACACACAATTATTATTTCTTCCCTACATTCTGGCAAACCATTTGGGTGGATCTAGTTCACTATTTATATATATATATATATATATATATATATATATATATATATATACACGCCCTCCCGAGTCCTCAACTGGGTACCCTTTTAGACGATGAATCTACACGAATATTAGTCGGTTTGAGAGTGGGAGCAGAACTGGTTTCCCCCCATCGCTGTGGTTGTGGTGACGAAGTCGACTCCCTAGGCCACCACGGTCTTTCTTGCGCCCAGAGTTCAGGCAGGATCGCACGCCACTCGGCCCTGAACGAGACGTTCTGCAGAGGATTACGGTTGGCAGGCTACCCATGTGTGCTGGAGCCCCCCGGCTTAATCAGAGATGACGGAAAAAGGCCTGACGGAATGACTCTGACCCCATTCGATCGGGGCCAGATGCTGGTGTGGGACGCGACTGTTACCGACTCTTTAGCCCCTTCAATGGTCGGTACTGGCGCAGCCCGCCCTGGGCATGCGGTTGCCTTAGCGGAAACAGCCAAGTGCAGGAAGTACTCAAGCCTGGACTATCCCCACTTGTTCTCACCTCTAGCTTTTGAGACGTTAGGGGGACCAGGGTTGCTTACCAAAAAATTACTCAGAGACGTCGGGAGAAGATTGGTGGTTGCTACAGGAGACAAACGAGCGGGGGAGTACTTACTGCAGCGCTTGTCGTTAGACGTTCAGAGGGGGAACGCCGCGTCGGTGAGAGGAACTTTGGCCAGGTGGACCAGCCCCATCTTGGACCTAGAGCCTTGAGTCGTTAGTTTTCAGTGCGTTATGTGACACATTGTGATAACAGACAACATGGACAAATAAATTTGCCGGCGGGCTATGTCGGTCCATATATATATATATATATATATATATGCCTGTTTTCATAGTTTCCATGAGGTCGCTTTACTTGACTGATATATAACACAACCTCTATAGCAAAATATATGACAGTAATTCTGTAGTGCTAAATGAATAAAGATAGCAGACACCTTTCATAGATACAATTTGAAATTAACGTGCAGCTTATTTGACGTACGCGGTGCCTAAATATATATATATATATATATATATATATATATATTTCCAACACAGAGCGACGTCCCCTATCGATCGGTTAAGCGCCTTGTCGACACCTTGAATGAGTTGTAGGCCTTTTGCACATGTCCATCCTCTTCAGTGTCTCAAATTCCAGCGCACGGAAGTCCTGTGGTATATATATATATAAATATAGATATATATATAGATAGATATATAAATATAGAGATAGATATATATATATATATATATATATATATATATATATATATATATATATATATATATATATATATATATATATATATATATATATATATAATATATATATATATATATATATATATATATATATATATATGCTTACATTTTGCGATCAGTTGCAAATCTCTGAAAGTCATTTATTTCACTTCACGTGATGTACCCATACCTAGACATTTAGCACAAATTCACCAAAAGGTTGCTACTAGCTAGTGAATGCCGCCAGTCTTATTGTCGTAGAATGGTAAAAGCGCAGAACTCTCTTAGGCGAGTTAATATTTTTTCAGTTACATTTTTTGCACGACCGATGAGAGCCTTACCCAGTGCAAGGCTCGTATATACCGTATTTCAAAAGAGGCAGCTGGTGCCACCTTTATTTGGAAGATACGTCTTTATTTGGAAGATACGTAGTGCTGTTTGTATAGAGAGACGTTGCGGACTGCCAGTCGTCAACTTATCGGTATAGTAACGCCCTGAACACGCAGGGTTTTGTATGTTCCCTAAGTGGGCTCGCACATGAAGTCAAAGTGACGCCTAAATACGTGAGCGCGTTCACGTGCCATAGCGACTGTCCGTTTAGCCTTCAGGTATCCGATTCCGCCGGTCGGCCTCCGGTGCCTAAAATGCATTGGCGCCATAGTTTGCATATGTACATTTCTGCGTATGTTTATGTTTGTATATATATATATATATAAAATCTTTTCGGTTTTGGCGCTATAAAGAAAACACATATATAGGAGACACGGGAGGTCTTATTTATTGATTTATATATTCGCCGCCGGAAGATACAACCTCTGCCCAACGATTTACAAGGTTTTCGATTCCTAAATAATCTTCCAAATTTCCCAAAAAATCCAAAATATTATTCCGGTCCAGAACGCACATGTTCAATAGAAGTGAATTTTTTACCACTTAACTTTTTTGCATCGATCTGAATAGGTGGTAATCAGATGGTGTTAAGTCGGGGGAATACGGTGGATGTTCCAAAAGTTCTCATTTTAGCTGGGAAATTTTCGAAAGGGTCTCCCTACTCACGTGGGGCCTTGCGTTGTCTTGATGGAACAGGACACCCTTCCTTGAAATTAGTGCAAGGTACGACTGCTTTAATTGTTCGTGAACCTTTTCGAGTTGTTGACAGTTTTACGGCACTTTTACGACCAAACGGCTAAACAGATTTCAAAATAGTTGAGACCAGCAGATTCCCCGCTCTTTTTCACACGAAAACAGCAAAGAGTGAGCCAATAATCTATGCCTAGGCGCCGGGGCGGGCGCTGTGAAAGCCGCGCAAGCGCCAATCCGAAAAGACTTTTTTGTAAGGCCTATTTATATATATTTATATATATATATATATATATATATATATATATATATATATATATATATATATATATATATATATATATATATATATATATATATATAACTTTTTCAGACCGAGCAAGATGGCTTAGTGGCAAAAGCCTTTGCCTTGCATTCGGGAGGCTTAGGTTCGAGACCCAGACCGGCCACTCTTAAATGGGTTTTCATGGTTATGGTGCATTACAATCCACCCCCAATAAAAAATAATTTCATCAATAACAAGGGGGTTAACGTTATCTCTAGTATTTGTATATACGCTCTGTAGCTCGTCAACTGATTGCGTATATATATATATATACATATATATCAATCAGTTGACGAGCTACAGGGCGTTGACTATAGCCAAGCTTAAGCTATGCAACAATCTTGGCTGGCGGAAATCTATTTTTTAGAACGCGCTCTTGCCTCTTTCACTTAACAACGTCGCTGGCTGACAGATCAGAAACATTTTGCAGAGTACTTCGTTATGTGTTAGATATATGAGACACCTGCGATTAGATTGGAAGTAACTAAGCCAAGATCGCATATACGCCGTTTTTTAAGATCACTTACTGCTTTATGGAGTCTAGAATAAAACGTATCGTTGCAATATTCTAGTGATGATTTAAGGCTAGTCTAATTGTCATTCAAATGGTGTAGACAATTTTAGTAGTATTTTGAAATCCAGAGTACAAAATAAAAATTCAAATGCGAGCGGTAACGCTTTTTGTCCTGAAATATATACGAGTATATATATATATATATATATATATATATATATATATATATACACCATTTTCAGTTACCACTGCTCTCTATCGAGTCACCCCAGATAGAAAATAGTGGTAAAATGCCGCGAATTGACGCAGTTTGTGCATTGCGTCTTTCTCTCCATCTCTCCCTAGACGCTTTCACTGTAAAGAGGTGTTCCTTTGAAGCGCATTCCCATTTGTGTCAGTGTAAGTGTAGCCGTCGTCATTCGCATTTGTCATTACGGAGCTTCCAATTTGTGCTCATATGGTCGACACTGTGTTGTCCCTATATGACCAACATAACCTGTTGTGCCAGCGCGGGTCATACATACCCACCGAATCGCGAATACAATATGATATTTGCCATATCGTTATAATTCTCTGATTTAATATTATTATTATTATTGTTATTTATCGTTATTAATATTTGCCATATCGTTAAATTAACTAAACGTGCATACTCTTCTCTTGTCGCAGCAAATACAGATTAAAACCTTTACTGCAACATAGCCCATAGCCGTCGTAGCTGTGTGGACAACATACGCTATTTTTCTAGCAGCAGAAGTCATAGATAGGGTATGTAACAGGTAAATGTCAACATTTACCTTTTGCATTTTTTAGAAATAATAGTGCAAAACATGTATATATATATATATATATCAACTCGTGCTCACCTATTCTCGGCATAATGCAATGTTATAATATGTATTCGCTAAAAGCGTTTGTTTTTTAACAACGAAACACGCTCGATTAAATAAGGTATGCAGCAAATATATGAACACAATAATGGCATCGGCTGACTATGGGTGCCGTCAGTACTATCCTAAACACGTATGGTTGACGATGAACATCAGATACTTAATCTGTTTAATATACGGCCAGCGTTACACCAACGTTACGTTTTGTTTTAGAGCATATGGCAGCAGATAAAACCCCTAATTGCGTGGAACCACAAATCTAGCACGGCAAAACGCCTGTGGACCTGCCGTAGTAATAATCTCGGAAACCTCTCATTAGCTCTAGCCTGGACACGATTAGTGCCTAACAACCACTAGAGAATAGAAAATAGAAGAATCGAACCATAGAATCTACGAAAAATAGACGACGTATCAGTTCGGGTATCGATGCGCACTGCGTGAAGTGCACGTGAAGAGAACCCGAAGTGGGCGCTGTTCTTGATTGAACACAGCTCCACCGATTGAGTAAAAATTTGCTCACACTGCTGTTGTGACGCTAATATGTGTATGTACTTTTATGTATACATTACCAGCACAGCGTGGGTTATCCACACTCTGTAGCGCCGAAAATAGCCTGAACAAACAGAAGTTTTAGCTAAAAAAATCTGTTATACAACATATGCTTTCTGTAGTCATCATATACGTGGCTCAGCAAACGACACAAAACGACGGAACTGACAGTACAACGTGTAATAGTCACAAACCTGCAGGAGCAATCATATTAACAGTTGAAACAATAACGACCGCAGCAATCCGATCGAGCCACGTAGACTAAACCCCAACAAACAACTCGCTCTATATATATATATATATATATATATATATATATATATATATATATATACTGTCTCTATATATATATATATATATATATATTGCTGTCGATGGTCATCATTAACATGATCATCGACATCATTGTCATCATCATCATCACCGTATTCATCATCACAGGTTTACCAGTTCATCCAATTTGCGGCCCATAGTTCCGGAGTGATTGATCGCTGTTGTTGTTATCTTATTATAACATTGTTCTTGTTGGCCGACCTTGCATGTTGGTTCACAGCCACCGCACAGATCTACCGGGCGTGGCGCTGGTCAGCGCCACGCCCGGCTCGGCCTCAGCTGCTCCATCTCTCCTCCCCCGCCACCCCCCCCCCCCCCCACCTGACCCGGAGACGTATGAATGACTGGGGTAACCTTTTGTTGCCGTACTGCGCTGCGGCAGGACTGTCTCATCGATCCGTCGTCCACGCCGGATGTCTGCTGGTAACCGCCCTGTCTCTAAAATGCCCCTGTCAACGAGGCACGTGAGGAACCCTCCCGAAGACGTCGATACCCCTCTGGAGCAGAGAGAGAGAGAAGAGAGATGGAGAGAGAATTCGATCGGCAAATATAAGACAGAGAGAGAGAGAGAGGAGAGAAAGAGCAAAAGAGAATTCGATAGGCAAATATAAGACAGAGAGAGAGCAAAAGAGAATTCGATAGGCAAATATAAGACAGACAGAAAGGGAGAGAGAGAGGGCGAAAGAGATACAAATCAATCAGCGTTATTCACGTGTGTAGCGATTTGTTTAGCCAATACATTCGCGTATCCATAGTATATCGCGGTAGTAGCAGCAGTAGTAGACGTCATTGCAGTACTAATAATAATGGTTGATACACATACTAGTATTTTGTAGAGTGGTATGCTGTGCTATCTGAATAGAGACCGATACGTGTGTGCGTGCCGTGAAGTGCTGTCAGTGCCCATTTAGCCATTAGCCATAGCATTTAGTATGAATGCGTAGCTGATGTGTACGTATGTTTAACTAACTATCTATCCAAACTGCATACACGAAGAGCAATAAATTAATTGATTTCTATACAACTGTCCAGGGGAATTGATTGCAAGCTGCCGACCGGCAGCCTGCAAGCTGACGAAGCCGTCGACGTTTCAAACATCATCGTCGCCATCGTTGTCGTCGTCGTCCGCATCATGTTGAACATTGTGGTACCACGGGGCTCACCGACAAGAGAGTGGCGATCGATTCTTGTCGATTCGTTCGAGATAACACGGCGCTCCGCTATTGCGACTGCCAACAAGCACTTGGATGATTGCCGGCTAGCTAACATCATTACTGCATACTGTGACTGCTCATATAACAAACGTCATTAGATTGGAAGCAAATTAATACAGATCGACCGGCAGTCCACCAGCCGGTTATGTTAATGAACGGCTTCTAGCGTGTACGTATGTGGAGTGAAAGATCGGTCCACTTCGTCATGACACTTGTGCCGCATTCAGTCACTCATTCATTCATTCGGTTATTTAATATTTTGTCGCCCGAACGCCGTACACTTATGGTAGAGTAACGGCCGCGGTACGGTCGCAAAGGCATCTGCGTTTTCATGGGTCGCTTCGTACAGGTGAGCGTGGCACTGTCCTGCGACCGCCGTTAACAATCCGTCTGGAACACGCACGCTGACTGTCGATCTGCATTCGGCAGAGAAGCCAGATCACACCGACAGGGCGAACAGCTTTTGGGAGGAAAACATACATAAGTGTATGTGTTGTAGATACGTACTTGTGTCAAATCAATTGCCCTACGATGCAACGAAAGATGGCCTTCATCGCTATATATAAAGTGCGTTGCAAAAAATTAGCAACTAATTTTTTTTGTGATAATTTCGGCTTGATTTATTTGAATGTTTGGAAATTTTAAGGACATGATGTACATGACGAAACACGAGTATGGTGTTAATTTTGGCGCAATCTCACAATCGGTGCATACAATAAATGAAAAAAAAGTGAAAAAACAGTGTTGCAAATTATTAGCAACAATAACATGCTAACAACACAGCTCTTGTTTATAAAGGATAGTCAATACTACAGCTGATAAAAGATCCTGGGGATCAAATGTCAGGAATATTGTCTAGCTAAATCAATCGTTCTATAGCTGCAAGATATTCTACAGCTCAGTCGTTGTTCCGAACTAACGAGGAAGCTTATGTTTAAACCATGGGTCGTATAAATGATCTCTCAGATAACGAAAAGACAAGAATTGAGGCATATGCTGAGCTCGGTCATACAGTAACTGCTATAGCAACCAGATTAGGATGGCATAAGAGCACCATCAGCAGGTTCTTACACCCTGGAGTGAACCAAAGGTGCAGATCTAACAGTGGGCGTAAGCCAGTTTTGACTATTCGAGATCGACGTAGGATCATAGAGTTGACTACTTACGACCAAATGTCTTCTTCCATGATCAGGACTACTTTGGGAGTGCCAGTGCACCGATCCACAGTGTACCGAGTGTTAAGTTCTGACAAAAACGTGCGATACGCGAAAAGGAAGCTTATGTGTGCCTCGGGACCGGAAGAGACACAAAGGTGCACGGGTTCGAGTCCCACCGTTGCACGTTTGTATTTATGGGGTCTTTTTACGTCCTTAGGGTCTGTCTTACGAAGCAATGCAAAAGTAGTCCCGTGTACGTTATATGTTGGCCGAGGGCCAGCCCGCAAAAGTAAAAAGTATGTGCCGTATGTATATCTACGTTCCGAGCGAGAAGTGGGAATGTAGATTGTGGACGGTTTCCGTAGGCGAACGCTAGCCGACTAAGATGCTCGTGTTCTGCGTCGCCATTTGTACTGCAAATACAATGGAAACGCATGAGTCACAAACGCAAACTAGGGTTTTAAATCAAATACCAGGTCTACGAGAAGCCAATATGTTACACACACTTTGGTGTGTAACATATTGGTGTGTACCATGGGAAGTTCAACTCGCGAAGGTAAATACACCGTTCCATGAAATCCAAGGCGTCGTGACTAATGCTCAAAGATTAGCTAAGTATAACACAGGTTTTTTGTAATTATATTTGCCCTTCCATTCACCGTTTCCACCTAACAATCTACTTACAGGCTACCCGAAGGTGCTTTCAAACCTTCACAGGGTGTCATGTGCCTGGAAATTTGGTCAGATGATATCAAAATCAGACAGCAATAACAGAAATTACCGAAAACACTACAGACATTTTTTGGGGTAATTTGCTTTCTCATGTTTCTTATTTTTCGACTTTTATTCTAGTAAAATACGACACAAGAATTGCAGTGTTGTAAACGGTAAGAGCTGCAAATGGTGTAAACACTTAAACTTATAGCAGGAGGTCAAAGTGGCCATGAGGAGGATTCACGCAGATCTGTCCCTCGTTTGTTCAGAGGTCAGCTTAATTATTAATAATTTTTAGGCGTGACTGCAACTGCTAACCCGCCGAGAGATGAACAGGATATATTGGGTAGAACAATTATTCAGGCAAATCGGTACAAATAGATATTGCGGTAATGGCGGCGGTAGTGGTGGTGGTGATGATTCATGTGATGGTGATGCCGACGCTGATGACCACAACGTCAACGACATTGTAACTACGTACAAACCGATGCCTACGGATGTCGGCACTCTATCTTTTAATGTATGCGTATCTGTACATCTCTTTCTTCCCCTCTCTCCCTTCTCTCTCCCCCTCTCGCTCTCTCTCTATTTATCTACCTGTCTGCCTATTTATCCGTCTCTCTATTTATGTAGGTACGAGTATATAGGCACGTGCAACGTAGCCAACGTCAGATCTCTATCCGACCGCGTTACCTATTTATCTATGGATCAATTTACAGCAGTAACGGCAACAACGACCGCAGTCAAAGACCGACCGACCGACGCTGAAGGGGATCGTCAGCCATGGCAGATTGGTCGACTGTTTATACGCCGCACGCATTGCGGGTCAATACGTACCTCCAAGACGTAGCGAACTTCCTCAAAGGCCGTACGGGCCGGCCGTAAGCCCCGCTGCTGTGGAACAAAAGCGAAACAGATCTGCTGGCTTCAGCCAGCCAGTCAGTTGGCCACAATAGCCATTATACTCGCTGGCTAGGTATGCAGTTGTACGTAAGTCCGTTCGTTGACGTTGTTGGCTAGCTGGACTAGTTAGTAAATAAATTAATTAGCAATTTAGCTAGTTACTTAGCTGTAAGTCGGAGAATCATTTCCAGCCATAGGCCTTCATAACAACGGCAAAGATTGACGACGCCATCGATGCCAGCGGCGATGATGACACTGACGCGATAGTTTTTCCTAGCTTAGAGGCGTCTTAATCTGTAAGAAATACACCGAGAGAGAGAGAACGAGGAAATGGCAGGGGACAGGAGACAAGGGACGGCACATTTAGGGCAACATAGCTTCAGAGCTAGCCAAGGAAACGGCCAGGCGGGACAGGTTTGAGCGGGTCTCTCGGGAGAGTGGTCGAGACGAGGAGTCGAGGGAAGGGGCAGGGAGTGGAGAGCAGCCAGGCCCTCATGGTCTCGACGCACCCTCACAGGACGGATTACAAAATGGCATTCCCCTATCTAACCGCAGGTAGACATGCGGGATGATAGTCAGGGATGGAGCTGATTAAAGGAGAACGGCAGAGACGACTCTCCCACGGCTTCGAAGTAATGCCAAAGTAATACCGAGCCTGGGGGAGTGGGGAGAAATCCGGGTTTAGTGGGTCTGCGAGTCTCACACTAGTCACGCAGGCTGCTAGTGGCGCATGTGCACCATGCATTCCCGAAACCTCCCGGAAAAAAAAGCTTCAGAGCTAAGGGAATATTTTTCGACAATGCTATCGGCACCGCTCAAATCTGGCATGCATGTATACGTCAATACGGGAGCACAGTGCATAGCGGGTACGAATGCGCGAGCATAACAAATCTTCTCATCTATTTTTCTTAATTTTATAACTTACGTATATATATATATATATATATATATATATAGTTATTTATATTCAACAATCCATTAATAAGTTTACAATCTCTAAAATCAATATAGCAAGAACAATTGTAACAAATGTGGGTATTTTGCAGAAAAGCTAATCGCCCGTGCCAACACCTGTGTGCTCTTTTGAGTGTATCTTCAGCCTATATTGTAATAATCGGTGTTTGTTTGCTTTCAATTTTTTTAATCACATTAAAAGGTTAACCTAAATACATATATCGTCAGTATGTCTGACAAGATTAAACAAATGTGATGATTGAGTTTGGTTTTGCATTCCTAACCAGAAAATTAAAACGCACATTTACCCAGGTGAGAAGACGTAGCTTTTATGCCACGTCTTTTCACCTAGAATTATTTGTTTAAGAAGGTCGTTTTCTAGATCATTCTCCGTCCCCTACGGGTTTGGAACTTACCGTGAGGTATATCTCCAATGCACCGAGGGTCGGGCATGGTGAGATATCTAGGGTTTCCTCAACAGTCCTTGTGGCAGCATGGCCGCTGACTTTTAGCGGTATGGTTTATCATCTATTCTCAATGATCATCGCGTAAAGAAAATTCGGGGAACAGGGATCGAACCGGCGACACCCTGGTAGATGACAGCCGACGGCCACACACGCTTTTTTACCTGGGCTTCCCAAACTTAATACGGTTCGTGTTATAATGTGTAAGTACTCTATCTCCCGTTTTTTTCTATATTAATACCTAAAGTATTGACTCGCAACCAGAGACTGATTCTAACCCTAGAATATGTCACCTCTTCGATTAGCGTTATTTGTTGTATCATTCTCAGTCAAAATGCATGCATTATCCGCAAACTGCACAATTTTCACATCACTGCCAACCATATCTACATGTCTGTTTGTTAGAAGTTTTGTCTATCTTTTTTATCGTCATGACAACTATATATATATATATATATATATATATATATGTGTGTGTACGTAGTGTCTTTGCCTATTGGAATGCCATCAACAGGTAAACAACATATTTCAGACGTGTTTAATAAGCGCACCTTGACGGCACTTTTACTTCAGTTTCGTGCTGGGCTGGAAATAGCTTTGATATATAATTATATTATGACGAAAACATGTTAATATTATGATTAACTCGTGCTTGTCTGGAAATCATCATCGTATTTATTTCACTCATATTGGGTATGCATATAACACAGATAATTATACAGATTATACAACTATACAGTCAGCTGCTCGCGGCATGCTATTCGAGCTTGTCTGGAAACAGGGTAGAGGAATACATACGTATTACGTGTTAGAGTGTTTTCAGTTAAACACTTGACATCACCGCTGATCATAGGCAGGCGGACAGACCGTCCGATAAGCCGCCCTCCAATCACTAATCACTAAAATCGCTCACTTGTTGTATCACTAGCAACCACCAAGCGCGCATATAAATTTAACGGTGCTGGCCCAGACCGACACAGTTACCCTTGACGTCACGTTGACCGATGGCCGAATGCGTCAGCTGTGCCGCTGACTAGCTGCGTATCAAACACAAGCAGCTTCGGCGCGACCTTCCAGAAATCTAATTTTAATGAGGAACGCGCGAAAAAAGCGAGCGACTGAGTCGTTTTTTTTCGCCGTCACACGTCAATCAGCGACAGCTGACGCACCGATTTAGCGTTCGTGAGAGTACGTTTGCGGCGATCATAAACTGTCCGTATTTAGATCACTTAAGCACTAATTTGCTTCCTGGCGTCTCATTTGCTGTGCTTACTTGCTGTTTGCCTGCCGATCTACCGTTTATTTAGCTCCAAATGCAGCAGCGATCGATTTCTGGGACTGGGCATATTTCTACAGACATTATATTTATATATATATATATATTTATATATATATATATATATATATATATATATATATATATATATATATATATATATATATATATGTGTACGCACTATAAATAAATTACTTAGTAAATATTATTTTTTAATGAAATTATGATGTCTAAATAAATTAAACCGTCTGTGTGGGATTTTCATCTACTCTAGTAATTATTTAAATAGTTCCATTTTAGAGTAATTAATTGTGCCTTGGTGAACATATGCTCATGTGTTATCTAACTTGGGGTGATTGTTGTATATCGAGTAACAGTCTTTGACACAAACATTCTTATGGTCTCATGTCCCCAGTTGAGAGACAAAGATGTTTGCTTACACACGGAATCAATCAATGTGTATGAAAGCCGAGGCCTCCAATCCTTGCGAATGGCAACGAACAAAACTCGTGCGGGTAGTTAACTTCTGAGCATTTTCTGCAAATGTTAGCCCCTACTTATGTGGTAGCATGACCTGTCTGGTTACTTCTGCACCGATTACTGGGCTAATAAGTCGGTTACAGTCTCTAAACATCGCACCCCAAAACACACGTAGCAACGCTTAAATAGGAGGCAAGACCATTAGGATTTTTCCAATCGTATCCGGGGAGACTTGAGGCCTTCATAACACATGGGAAGCTAGTCGATCTAAATTCCCGATCAAACGTGTAAGTTAGAGCGGAGTGACATACTTGCCGGCTCATATTCTAGGAGCATGAAAAACCATGATGTGCTAACAATATGCTTAAATACTTTCCGCAGCAAAATCTACGACCGCAATCCCTTCGTCTAACAAAGTTTTGATATAGACACAGTCAGGCTCTATCAGGCTCCGTGGCGCATGCAGAAATAAGGTTCTCGATTATTTTCTTATTTAGAGTCGCCGACCATTCTCCCTGGCACCTAGCTTTGGCAGGCTCTAAGCCGCAAAAGAAAACTGCTCTATAGCGGTTTAATTCCAGTAGTACCTGTCGGTGTGCGTCTGCAGAAAGGCTAAGGTTCAACAATGCTTACCGTGTCCAGCAAGCGGCCGTTCAGTCGCTTAAGAAGTCCTATAGGAACAAAGAATAAGACGTAGGGTCAAAAATGGGAATCTCACAAAAAGGCCTCGGTAAGAACCTACTATTAACTGCCTAATATCACATACCCTACCTTAGGCAACTGTGCTTTCTTGAGTAGCCGAAACTCCCTGTTGGAGCAAGGGAATGTCTAGCAACTCTAGACCCGTTTTGATAGTTCTGCACACTGGGAGAGCCTCCATCACTTTAGAGCCAGTAGCCCTCCTACAGAATGAACCTCACGCTTTGCCGGGTATATGGCCAGGCTTCAATGAACAAACCTTATGACCCTCTGAATGTCTCTCACAACTACATCGGGGTCGCCGCCCAGAATACCGTGCTCTCATGCGTTCAGAGGGCACTCGAGGGAGTCGACTGATTCCTTGGCAGGCAGCCAGAACAAAGGAGGACCTAACGGGTCATCCTCCTGCACCCTAGGAATACTCGCCGCTTCCTTGGCTGCCTTGCGTGTCAAAACGTCGTCGAAAAAGTTTGTCCCTTTTCTCCATGCCTCCGCCAACGTCATCATATGGGCGACCATCTCCCTGCTGGGTCGATCTCCTGCAGCGGTTGGTCCTGCATCCCTCGCTTTCCTGAAAGCATTACAGTGCAGAACAGTATGCTCCACGTTATCCGCCTATCTAGGGTTACACGGTCCGCAGATGTCGCTCATGATCTTCTGAATCCATGACATGTAACTCTAGACCGGGCCGGGTTCGGTCAAAACCTATGTTGTCCAGTACAAACGTTCTCCGAGTCAGCGGTCATGCCACAGCCTTCAGATCTAGTATCATACTCTTGGCCCAGCTCCTTGTGGTCACGCCGAGTCTTGCCGAGGTCACGCCGATATTGTGGTACTCCTGGCCCTGGTGATATTCAGATCTTTGTCTAATTATATTTTGCTTTGTTCAGCCCCGAAGAGGTTATATAACAGCACCTTGGCTGGGACCAGAGCAGCTCCAGCTGAAACCTAATATGCCCGGCTTACTTTGAGCGCTTTTGAGTCGACCTTAGTGCTTACCTATTTGTCACTGTCCGCAATGCAATGTTTTTCTAAGCTAATGCGTATAGCGCCATCGATTCGGCCACCGAAGCCAGGAGCCTTCTTTTCTCTTTAGCCACACTACCGATTTTGGACATCATCTGCGCCAGGTTTAGATAGACCCGTTGGCTCTTTTCGACCACGTGCACCACATGTGCTAATCCGGTCAGTCCCATTTTTAGCATGACCCTAAGGTACTTTGCCTTATTTTTTATTACTATTAGGTGGCCATCACGAGGTTAATGCCGGGCGGTCTCTTTCTGCTTGTTAGGTAGGTTTCAAGTCACGGAACTCCATCCACTCGGACACCATTGACAAGGGCTCATTGGCGGCGCTTTCCAAGGCTGTCCCGCTCCTGGCCGTAACCATGAGATCAAGGTCGTCAGCATACGCCAACATCTTCATTCTGCAATCTGTTCGTTCCACCAATACTTGGGTGGGTGGCGGCTCCCCTAGTGGTGTAAGGGAGCAGCTTTCCTGCACACCGCATTTGCCACGGCTTACTAGGGGATGGGGTGAGAAGCACTTCTGGGACACAGATTGTGAGACAGATATATCTGTATTCACTCCGTCTCCTCCGTGTTCTTTCCCGCCACTTTGCCACCAGTGAAAAGGCCGCTTCATTAGCCGTCGTTAGGTCGAGGAAGGCCCATGGCCTTGGCCATCACAGCCTCTACGGGCCTCGCGGCTGACAGCCGCTCGGCTGATTCCCTTCAGGAAACGGCACTGTGGGGGATCAATCCCCTTCTGACCGAGACCTTCATCGAGGCCTCAATTAGGAAGCTGTGCGGTGCTCCAGCGCATGCCCCAGTGAGGGTGTCCGAGCCTCATCATGGCCGCGGCACAGCCAAATGATATGTGGTGATGCGAGCACAGCTTCAAGTCCACCGGAGCATCCGGATAGGTGATGAGACGTGCCGTCCGGACGCGTCTAACAAACTAACAAGCCTGCCAGACCCGACGAATTGACGGAACGCGCCGCTTGACAGCGCCCAGCAGACGACGGCCCGTTACTTTTCGCCCACTAGGCCTCTGACGAAGTTTAAGTGTTTTTTGGCCTCAGTCACGGCCTCGCTACGGGCCCACCACCATGAGACCGTGATGGTGACAAGGGATTTTAACGCTTTGAGTGTCGCCTGTGGGCGGGGGGTCGATGCACAAATGAGAAACTTTTGTGCTAAACTTTTGTGTCTAACGGTAACATCCAATCTAACGGTGTTGTTAGATTGGATGGCCAAAATGGGACTATCCTTGGTCAAAACTCCCGCGATGACCCCACCTTTGTGCGGAGGTCCCAGCGGTCGTTCCTGGATCTCACCCTGGCGGATGACGTCTCGCTCTCTGCCATTCAGTGTTGGACGGTACAGGTCGAAAAAGCATCGATAAGCGACCGCCGCTACATTACCTTCAAATTGGCCCCCAGAAGCCTGAAGAAATCTACCTGATCCTTTATACTCAGGTAAAACAGAGGGGCGCTAAGGAACGCAAGAAACCTTTGCTGCAGCCCCACGGCGGACCAAATAACTTACTCAGGCGGGACTAAGAAGAATGCCGTCGTAGCGCAATACTTAAGGGGCGCGACAATTCCCGGGGGATGTGGGAGTCTAAAGAAGCCACCATAGGTAATATTCCGCAGGGTTAGTTCGTTAGCGGCTGTGACCGCAAAGTCCACGCCTGCATAAATAGATGATCGGTCTTTTAGGTTGCTAGGGTGCGGCGTAACTAAGGAAACACGCCTTTGGATAGGCAGAAGAGCTTACTTATAGAGCGATATGCGGAGGATCTCATTGTGGTTTGTTGGGTTTCGGTCTCAGAGTATAAATGCAGCAAACTGCAAGATGGCGTTCGCGCTGTTGGTGCTTGGTATTATTGTGTTTGTCAATTTTTACGACCATTTTGACACGTTCTGGTCGATACACTTTTGGCTACCAAACGGTCCAGATTTAAATCCTCTGGGTTTCTTTGTGTAGGGCGTATTTGAGCGAGGCTCTAACAATGATATATTAAACAAACAGATGCGTGAAGAGTTGCGGAACGTAACAAGTCTAAACTAATCACTATAGGTGTACTAATGGCCAATTTTACTAGTGCCAGAGTTTTTAATTTGATTTAACCAGCACAACCTGTATATATCTGTACTTTCCTGGTGCCTGGACCTCTGTGACCAATAAGACAGGGGCCCCAAGAGAGGCCGCTCTCTTAAACTGGAAAATAGGGAGAATGCAACTTTTGGTATATATATATATATATATATATATCTATATACAGAGCTACGCAGAACAATATATGTGGTTATACATGTATACACTCCTGCCTGTCGTTTTAATATTTGAACAAACAATGACGCACAGTCTCTGTACTAAAACATATTTTTGGAAGAATGTGACGTGCCAATAAAGGACTTAGTTAGCACACCACTAATAGAGACTCCACATTGGACGTTATTATAACTGACGAAAAGTGATAGTGCAGCATCCCTTTTACTAAAACATGTATAAGTTCCCCCGGTAAAACTTCTTGTTAATATCGTGGCTAACGTTAGTTCGCTCCCATTCTCGTGGCATTTAGCATGCCGTCATGTAAGGGCGTTGGATGGCTGCAACTCTCAGGCAATATTCTGTAGCTCCAGATCGCTTATCAAAATGATTTAAATGAGCAATCACCTCTAACGCATAAATGTGCTTGTTGGATTTTCGTTTTGTTTCGAACAGTGTGACTTTGACTCCAAACTTTAACTTCTCTGTATTAAAAATTGACCACTATGTACTATAAAGAATAGCAAAGACAGCAGAACCTAGCCACGTAAAGTATTTCTAAAACACGAGTCAACTCTTTCATGCTCGTATATTGACAAGAAAGCGCAGCAGCATTCAAAGGTTTAGCAGTAGTCGAAATCTGTAAAAAGGCCGGAAAGGCCCAGAAGAACGTACGTGCCACAGATAAGAAGAAGACAATGTGCCGGAGAAGGACTCAGCCTCTATCTATAAGGTGCTTGGGTAGGTACACGCGGACACCGGCATATCGTCGACAGTCGTCGATGTCAATCTTGAACTGGATGTCGACGACATTTTCGAAAGGATTGCCGCCAAGGCTTCGCGTCTCTTGCATTACAACAAGAGGTCGACCATTACTTCTCGCGAGGTTCAGACGACTCTCAGGCTCCTGGTTTCCCGTGAACTGGCCATTCGTCGGCTTTTCCTTTCACCATGGAGTCCATACTCTTCATTGTTCTGTCGCGTCGGTTGCGTCAATATAAATCGTATTTGATAAAAATAAATGACGCAAGCGACGCATCCCTTAGCTGTATAATAAATGTCTTGTATTAAATGTTTTACTTACCTGACAATCGTGATATCCTCGATTGTTATTAAGGTTTTCATAATATAACAAAAAAACATTAAAGATGGTGCGAACGGAAGATGGCTACTGAATAGAGAAGTCAGTTTCCATCTACTGAAAGCCTACCTAGTCGCCTCACATGGAGACGCATGACTGCGATCTAGACCAAATAAGGACGACTTGCCTGTTCGCTCGAGGAAGTGCCCCGAACGAAGTTCTTCAGTGAGCTCATCGATTATCTCATGTAAATTTTCTCGTGCCGTGTCTGTGACACGCTGTCAGTCTCTATTTTTGGCCGCCACCGACAAAGGCCGCATCACTCACTGCCAATAATGTATGGTCCTGTGTTTTGCCTATAGCCGTAAACACCACCGGGTTTTGAGCAGGGAGTTGATAGTGCAGGGCCTTATATAGGGTATATTCGCAAATAGCGTTCATATACTTAAGTTTCAAGTATTTTCCTTAACGTTTTTCACAAGGATATAGCTAGGATCTTCAACAGGCATGTATTTTTAATTGCGTAAGCTGCATACAGGGTAGACACGCGCGGTTCTCTTTTAAATTAGAGGCGCTGTCTGCAACAACAGCAACATCAGCAAAGTGCGCTGCCGATCGCCTTTCATAGATTAGCACCCACACAATAAAATGGCGCAGCCTAATCACCATGTCAGGCTCCGACATAAATTTTCTCCAAGAAGCAACATATGGTGTTCGGGAGATCCCCTTAATGTCAAAGGACTTCCCCGATCGCCAACCGCTTGATAGGGCAGACCTTCCGGTCACTCCTCCTATCATAGCTGCTGTGAGCCCAAATATGATTTGCACTATTTTTCTAAACCTTATGAAAACCCTAGCAATTAAAGAATTAGTAGTTTACAAAAATGTTATTACTGTTATACCCATGCACGCAATCGGCGCGATAGCACTGCAGTGAAGCGATATGCAATCGGAAGGACCTAAGAGCACAGCTTTTACTAGCAGCTCTCCTTAATCATAGATAATCACTTCTACTACCTCAACCTAGACGGTCACAGATCGGCTCTGTCTAGGAAAGTCTTTTTTTGGCATCGCTGACAGCTAGAGAAGCGATTTCGATCAGAACAGATTTCTGTCACGCCACTGTAGTGTGCGTATGATGTTTCATTTGTCAAAGTTTGCAATATAATTGCGTACCGGAGTACTCCCCACGGTTCCGATAGGGCAAAACTTTCCGCACAAATTATGGGGGCGGTGGGGTGGGGGTTTGCGTTTGGCCGGGCTACTACTATCGAGGCTACTACAGAGGAAAGACAGCAACACGTGATTCGCAATTACGGTCCGACGAGTTACAGCGAGTTGGGCAGGATGTTTTCAAGTCCGCTGGAGTTGCTCCCGTAACGACCTGTCCCACTGGGACGGGAACGAGCGAGCGGGCACAACAGTCTATACCGGATTACAAACGAGACGGCCTTGCGGAATCCTAGGAGAGTCAGGGCAGAATAACTGGCTTGGCAAGGAAGGCTGTCTAACATCTCATTCCAACAAAGCTTAACA
Source organism: Dermanyssus gallinae (assembly GCA_003439945.1). NCBI lineage: Eukaryota > Metazoa > Arthropoda > Arachnida > Mesostigmata > Dermanyssidae > Dermanyssus > Dermanyssus gallinae. The sequence continues at coordinate 28,103 of QVRM01005330.1, forward strand.
TCCTAGCTAAGAAGTGTTTGCGAGGCAAACTAAAGAGGGTTAGTTGCGTGGTGTATGTTGGATCACATTATCGGAGACGGTGCATTTAAAAACATGTTATGCTGCATATATCCGACTTAAGATTCAGATTGACAGATTGTAATAAGTAATAAGTGTAATATAATAATATGCAATAAGTGCTGTCTAGGAGTACTTAAAAACGTACGTTACAATAAAAAACATGTAAAGTCGTGCAGTTTGAAACTAACATTTTTTTTTGTCAGCCGGTACTTTACTAAAGCGGAAGAATTTTATTTTCTTCACAGCTATAATACAAAAGGGGCAGACCTCACTCATGCGTCTTTGCAGATTTCGGACCGTATGCCGACTCAAAAGTATATCAACGACTTTTAAGTGTCTCCGAGCTCTTGTTCAAAACCGTTTTTGTCACCGGAGGCAGAAGTACAGTCCAGGCGTGATGCATTTCCTGCAGTGCATTTATCGGGGTTTTATTTAAAAACGTTTAATATATTTTTACACTAGCGTTTTGGAAAAGTGCATTTCATAGCTTAGCTGGCCCAGGCATTTCAGCCACAGCCAGCATGTTACTTCAGGCTAACCACGTGGTCCCTATATGCACCTAGCCACCGTCGGTAAACTCCGGAATATTTTGGTCAAGCTTCTTCGACCCCTCCTAGTAACATTTCTGAAGCTTATTTATTAAAGACACTATCCATATCTCTGCTATGAGTTTTGCCAACCCGTTACAATGGAATATAACTCAAGCAGGCTTCGACACGTTAAAACAGCCAGGCCCAGCCTCTAATGGCCTTTCGATGTGTTAGAAAATTTTGTGGTAGACCGAAATTTATTAAAATGACGATTAAGTAGAAACGTTTTTTTACCAACAGCAACAAAATTTAATGTACCTGCATAATATGGTTGTATTATATAATACGTATTTCAAGCTGGTGGCCCAGACTGGATATACAGTGCGATATTAAAAAAAACATTAAGCTGCTACATGAAGACCAAAGAAAGTTTTCTCATTTTTGATTAAATTCGACAAAGGTCGGTCTTCTCTGCTCTCAGAACTCGTCAAGCCAAAACATGACTTAGAATCATTATACCTTGCTGGATGCACGAATACATAGAGCTTTATTCTTCTTGTAAATTAAAGAAAAAACAATTTAGCGACCAAAAACAACAAAGAAGGCGACCGAGCAAGATGGTTTAGTGGCAAAGTCTTTTTCTTGCATTCGGGGGCTTGGGTTCGAGGCTCAGACCGGCCACTCTTAAATTGGTTTTCATGGTTCAGATTTTAGACAACGTAAATGCCGGATGGATTAAAAATCAGCCATGGCATGAAAAAACTGTCTATTACGACAGCTTTTTTCATGTGATGGCCGCACTACAAAATATGCTGATTTTTGTAGTACATTAAAACTCGGTTGCTAAGTTTGATTCGTGTTTACTCCGGCGGCGAAGACACCTGCGTCAAGCGAGTAAAATGGCCATCGAACACGTTCATATATATATATATATATATATATATATATATATATATATATATATATATATATATATATATATATGTACTATATATATATATATATATATATATATATATATATATATATATATATATATATATATATGAAACATCTTTGATAATGCGGTCATCCCAGCGTACGATGGAGGCCTAACGACATCAGCCTGCAAAATTATGACTGTATCACGGAGGGTATATTAACCAGACGATGAACACATGTCTACATTCCCAATTACTGTTGTACTGATTTTTGGCTACAGAGTCTATCCAAAAGAACGACGCGTTGGTAAGACCCTGTTGAGGAATATGTGTTTTAGAAGAATAAGAAAAGATACTATGCAGTTGTTTACGTGCCTATGATATCACACGGATTGCAGAGTAAAATAACTAGCTTTTAATTGCGTCTGTGCTGCCGTTCAATAACACCCACAAAGTCAGGGTGCTTGTCACATTAAAGTGCGCCAAACTAGTCATAAAACATATTTTATAAAATTGAAAGATGTCCTATCCATTTGGTGCATTCGCGTGCGGCTTGCAACCGTAGGAGACACATAGGTGCCTAGCAAGAAGAAGAGCATAGCAATACGCTCATCAAATCCAGACGGTAATACATACAGACTAGGTCCAATGCCGTTCCCAATATCTGTTCGCTGCGTAAACTTCAAATGAATTCTCCTATATACATTGTAACCGCACTTTCTAAATATATAATTTAGTTACCAAAAATACTGAGACGTAAACTCAGTTTGATTCTATATGCTGTCATACGAATACGCAATATGTCAGGGGCGGACTTCCTTGAAAGTTAACAATTTTTGTAGCGAACATTCGGAAGGCAACTCCACATCAATGCCGTACCTCATCATTGCCTCAAGAAGCGCAGATATTGCCTTTCATCATTTTCTTCTATTGAAGCTGATTATCTTTACCGAGAAGCACTATTGTATGGCTTCATCACCATTCAACTTGGCGATTGGTTTGAATGCGACGTACAGCGAGGCAGCGTCGTACAGACCCCTGAGCTTGAGTTACTTTTCGAATGTGGGAGCGGACCCGACGCAGCAGAATAATTTCCAATAAGCCTTTGCGCTCCCCTCTATCTCCCCTATATTACAGAGACCAATCTGCGATTTTTTTCACATATCCTCTCCAATTTCTGGTGAATTTTACTTACAATATCATCAACAAGGCTATTAGGACACGTGTTTCTCTCTCTCTCTCTCTCGGTGTATCTGTTTCATTTACCATCGTAAACCCTACTTCGAGATTAAAACAACTCGAATATTGTCTACTGTCGGCAGTCACGGCGATGATATGAAAACACGTCCATTAGAAGCACATCCATTGTTACTCTAGGCATGCGTAAATAAAATATACATATAGTGTGCATGTATGTATACATTTCGCAACTATCAAAGTATGTGCAATTAATTGTGTTGTGCACAACAGTATCTAATTTGTTAAATGAAAAAAATATTTTGATTTAATGCTATCTATCTTTTAGAATCTCCTCCTTCCTAAAACTTATAACTATTATCTTCTACTTTGTGCAAGCAGTTAGTGTTTTGCACGAACTGAAAAATCCGCATATATATATATATATATATATATATATATATATATATATATATATATATATATATATATGGCTTATGAGCCACATCAGAACTACAAGTGCTCGCAGGCCATCTCTCAAGAGAGTTGGCACTCTCAACGGCCGTCACCCAATCGTAGACCGCGTGCGTTAAGAAACAACCAACCAGCATTCTATTTATAGATCGTGTTGGCACAATCACCTCATCCGCGACATAACTTGTGACCTTACAGTACGTGCAAGGCGAGAGCGTAACCTAGCACGGCGCGAATACATAAAAAGTTTAATTTTATTTATACTAGGGCAGAGCCCCGCGCTTTGAAGGAGTGGCACTACGCAAAACTGGGAGATCAAACGGCAGGCATGATACAGAATACAGCGTAACGTAGTCTACAAGTCCTTCCCACCCGTCAATTTGCCTGCACGTACTGAACAGGTAAAGGGCAACTTCAAAAAAATATATATGTTATATATATATATATATATATATATATAAAATCATTAACTGCCTCTTACTGCTTGCTTACTGCCTCTGTGCACAGCCCTCGCGTGCTTCATTCAAGTTCGGTCGCTGTTCGCTTCGGCACGAAGCCGCCACTAATCTTGGCAGAGGCCAACGCTGTAGATTAGCTAGGCACGACCTGCCAGCACCCCTGTTTCGAGTAGCCACCGCGTTTCGGTGTTCTGCGTTTGTGTACGTTTCTGTGTGCGTGTTATTTTAATTCTCAACTCTTGTTTTTTTATTACTGCGTCATGTTTTGTTACCGATGTCCCTATATATATCTATATATATATATATATATATATATATATATATATATATATATATACATTCTATCTCTCTATCTATCTATCTATATATACATATATCTTTCCATATATATATATATATATATATATATATATATATATACATATATCTTTCCATATATATATACTGGTGCTGTCAGCGTCATCGTCGCCGCTGCCGTAGTGTGTGAGTTGTCCGTTTTTATTGTTGTTCTTGCTGCTGCTGCTGTTGTTGTCGTCGTCGTCGTTGTTGTTGTCCTGATAATACACACGCATATATTGTAATGGTTTATTGTCGTTTAGTGCTCCATCGGCGCGTTGTAGCCGGTCACCATACTACATGCTAGGGCTGTTGATGCTGTTGCTGTTGCTGCTATTGCTACTACAGCTGCTTGACTACCGGTCATTGTTCGTTCGTGTCTTGCTCTAATTAGAACAGGGAGGGTCTGCGACAATACAACATCGACAGGCAAGCAGGTCCGCGGAGGAGCCTCGCTAGGTGTGCTTCATTAGATGCTTGATTTTTTTTGTTGTCGTCGTTGTTGTTGTTGTTGTGGTTGTTGTTGTTGCTGTCGCTGTTGTTGTTGTTGCTGCTGCTATTGTTGTTGTGTTGTTGCTACTATTGTTGTCGTTGTCGCCGTTGTTGTTGTTATTGTTGTTGTTGTTGTTGTTGTTGTTGTTGTTATTGTTGCTGCTATTGTTGTCGTTGTCGCCGTTGTTGTTGTGATAGCTTGGGCGACAGCTGCTGCTGTTGTTGATGATGTTTTGTTGTTTTTATAGTTAATTTTGTGGTTGTTGTTATTATGTTTATGTCTGCTACACCGTCGTTGATTTTTGACGTCTTTGTCGTAATAGTGCCTGGCGATCGATGGTCAGCGCTCGCCTGTAACGTTGACCACTTAATAGGATAAATAATGACAGTTTTTTTTTGAATGGCAGTAATAATTAACACATTAGTAGTAGTAAGAACAATTACAAGCATAACTATTATGAGCATTTTGCGATCGACCATGTCACTGACTTTGAAAATTGCTTATATATATATATATATATATATATATATATAAACGCGCTGTACTACCGAGTGTCGCTACTATGCCTCAAGATTTTTACGAGCCGAGCAAGCCAGTTTAAAATTTGTGCGGCGGTCAATTACTATGTTAATGTTGAAAGCAACAATCTACGAAGCTCTGTGTCAATGCACAGAGTCGCCGAAACTTGTCGCACACTTTGGGTCGTAAATAAAGCGCGTATGACTGGCGAAACCCAGATGCGCACATATATACAGCCATAAGTAGTTCAAACCTCCTAATTAAATATGCCTGAACATCTTCAATGGTCAAGTTCCAAATGAGCTATCGATGGGATGGAATGGAGGAGATAACCGGCGACTCTGTAGCATTAGAAGTTCAATCTCAGCGCGGATTCGAATTGCTCGTTCGAAACGATACAGTTTAATATTTGCAGATTTAATTTTAAATTATAATAACGTGTTACATTAACAGTCATTAATTGAGTGTGTATGTGTACGTAGCTGTATTTTAGACAAACTTTGCATCCCACAAATCACCCTATAAAAAACACAAATATTTATTGTCTCAAGCATATTTTTTTGTAAAATTCGGACATAGAGAGATATATATATAAGTTTATTTCACTAGAAAATGATAGATATTACCTAAAATGCATGATCGGCTGATAACATATTTCACTACTGCATGCATTGAAGCTTCTATATATATATATATATATATATATATATATATATATATATATATATATATATATATATATGTTTTCTCTCGCTCTTCTGCAAAGATAATTGTCGCCTCTTAGCGTTCAATCACCACCCTCCGCTAAATCAGTAGCTGCTAATAAGTGCCAAATAATTATGTCAGTATATCCACTGCTAGACATTCGTTTGCAGAGCTTCCTTAAGTAAACAAAGTTTTATCATAGCACACGCAAAAATAAGTACAATACATACGCATTTACAGGTTGGAGCCGAGGATGGTTAACGTGTATGCGTTACGCAATTGGGACGAGAGGAAGCACGAGTAGTCCATACGAATGCACACACGATTTTCATACAAGTGCTCCAGGTTACGGCAGACAGTAGTTAATCGGCCACCACAGCACTAGTTCATATACAGACGGTTTTCCTAACGTCGTTAGAAGAAGACGCAGATCTTCCCTCAACCTACATATATGTCACGTTTCCCAGTGAAAGAAAGGGGCGGAAACGTCTTGTTTAGGAGTAAGGATGAAATTTCTATAAGTAGTTATTCTGCCTTCTTTCTCCTACAAGTTGTGCAAATTCTACGCTCGCGGGAGCGCCCCGTACGAATGAACCGAGCATACCGGTTTGTTCGGCAGAAAATTCTGAATAACACTCAACGCAAGTTAGAGAAAGGCGAATATCGGGATTAAAGAAAGTTGTAAAAAGTCGATATGTTGCAATGTCTTACGTTGGGGCTTTCACGTGCAGAACCGTAAAATGTTGCCATTACGATCAAAGATATACGCCGAATTACTATTTTCGGGCAATAGCAAGCCATTAAAACCCATTATTTTCATACCAAAGTGATGGTGCTGCGTTACGCATTTGCCAAGTTACTAAGCTTTTTCGACAGCTATAGTTGTTATGTTTTAAGTTAAACCTTTCACGATCCCAGCCATAAGATTTTGCCAAGACGTTTCCGCTCCCTCCTTCCACTGGGGAAACATATTTTCTTGTCGAGTTCTACCAAAACTTAAAATATGTACCTAACGTCTGATACACTCCTGTTGAAGCAGGACAATGCTAGCGAGTATGCGTGCCTTCACTGTCAAAATGGGGGCAACTGCGTAACGCAGCACTATTAGTTTGGTGCGAAAATTATGGTTCTCCTGCAAACTTTGCATAAATATGCAGGAGAAAAAGACAGAATAGATACTTTTATAAAATTTATATTCACTCCTAAACAAGACTCCTCATTCCATTGAGAATAAAATATTTTCTAGTCAAGTTCTACCAAACCTTAAAATAAGCACGTATTGTTATAAGAGGCGCGCGAGGCTTTTTCTCAGCTTCAAGAATGTAACTAGCTTGCTTCTTAAGGAAGACAGATCTAGTCACGTTCTGAGTGATCAATCATTTTATCTGTGACTGTTGCTTCTCTCTCTCTCGCTTGCTACTGCTAGAGGTTTTTTGGCTAGTTTCGACTGAAGGCTCGCTCATGCAAGAGCTACGCTTATTGAGCTCTGAAGCAGGTCTCCATACTTCCTCAAGCATGTTAGCAAATGACTCGTCATTAAGCTTTTAGGTTGACCATATCGGAAGGTCGGGATAGGACTAGGAAGCTAGGTAGAGAGTGGGAAGCGGTAGATACGCAAGTATTTTACGTACTTGCGTCTTCTGTCGATTAAAAGCCGTTTCCTAAGCCGTTTGGATTTTTGCGCGCTTCCGCTTTCGAGGTGACGCGCGTGGCGACGTTCAAGTTTCCTGCACGTGGCAGTGTTTCGAATTGGTGCGGCGTTTGGATTGTCGCGCGTAGCTCCGTTCGAGTTGCCACTTGCTACACTAGGTGTTCGGAAGTAGGAAATTGAAAAAGTATCATCAGAGGAGTCGTAGCGGACGAATGGTGCGCTGGAATTTGATGCTGACCAGAGGTGTCGAGGGGCGGTGGTTGCGTTTGCCGCAAAGAAGGAAAGCTCCCACTGTCACATTTAACCGCGGAGCACCGATAAAGCACGTCCGTGCGCTACAGGTCGGGCCTAAACTCACTTCTAGCACTTACAACGTGTCGGCGTTTAGAGTGAGCCCCGTCATGCATAGCAGCGATTTAACACGGCATTTTGAAATCGAGCATCGATGTTTTCTGTATAGAGCTGTGAGACCACAACCGCATGCTCACTAGCCTAACTAAAACGTGTAGCATCTGAAGGGTGATTATGTACCAGTCATACAGCTTATCATTTACTCATTTATGCATTTTTCTCATGATAGATAAAAGGCGTATTTACAGGTGACGGTGTGTGCGAATAAGCTGCTTCAGTGATGGCCCTCTCTCTCGCATGATTCGCATGGGTCTGAGACAATCACCTGCCCGTACTCCCGTGTATTGAGTAAGCTATCCTCCTGCTGGAGCTGCGTGGTGTTAGTCTGAGAACTTGCGCATAGATCGAAGGTGCGTTTAAAAATGCCAAATTTACGCAGTCCAGCTTGCTAGTTGTTCTATTTTACTGATGTCTGCCACTGCACACCACGAGGCGCAAGCCTAATAACTGTAAAATCAAGGAAAGCCAACGCTTTTATTCGAGTCTAAATGAGATATCTTGTTATGTTGTGAGTTAGCAGTGTAGGCGTAGAGCTTCAATTCAGCTACATCATAACTGGCACTATGCACAGGGTGGGTTGCAGTATCGCGGATAATAATCGTGATAAGAATTAAGAATTACTTTAATTAATAAATAGTGGGTCCTCGAAGAACGTACCAGGACAAAATCGTTATTTTATAGTCATACAAAAAGTGGCATATAAAACAGCAAGAAAGTTCTGGAAATAGCATGCATCTGTTATAAGGAAGACAAAACGCGTTAAACCTTAAATGGACGCGCTTCGAAAACCTAAACTCATCTGACTGAATGATGAGGTGAAAATAGCTAGTGTATTTTGAGAACTCCAGTGGGTGCAATCTCCAGCAGAGAGAACTGTGGCGACCTTTACGACAGATTTAAGCAGATTCTGACTTGCCATTCGAAGCTAAGCAGATAATGGATTACGCGGAACGCGAATACTCGACTGCGCAAACGTGCAAAACCGCACGCGCTCGGTGGTGGCTAGTTTAAACGACATCTGTTAAAACTCGTCTCAAAATCGAACATTGCAAACCCAGATTTAATATCTGCCGATTTCATAACAATGCAAAGGGTTGAATCCGTTGGAGCTAAAGTTTAACACCTATGTGTAATGGCAAGAACAAAACAAAATATAGGCGTTCTGCAATGCAGTGGAACGACTTTTGTTTGCTCTAAAAGTGCACTAAAAACTAAAGTCGGTACAGGACGCGTTCGCTAGGCTACTATAACTAGTTTCGGTCCACCAGTTGTGAACTAAAACGACTTTGACCACAGGGAGCTGGACCAAGAGTTTGATACCGGACTTCAGGGTATGGTTTGACCGCCGACACGGGGAGCTTTCCTACTGGACGACTCAGGTTCTGACCGGACACGGCCAGTTTCAGAGCTACCTGTCAAGGATCAAGAAGGCCATCAGCGATATTTGCGTACTGTGCGACATGAGCAGCCAGGCCCTCATGGTCTCGACGCACCCTCACAGGACGGATTACAAAATGGCATCCCCCTATCCAACCGCAGGTAGACATGCGGGATGATAGTCAGGGATAGAGCTGATTAAAGGAGAACGGCAGAGACGCCTCTACCACGGCTTCGATGTAATGCCAAAGTTTTTCGCCTTGGGGGGGTGGGGAGGAATCCGGGTTTAGTGGGTTTGCGAGTCTCACACTAGTCACGCAGGCTGCTAGTGGCGCATGTGCATCATGCATTCCCGAAACCTCCCAGAAAAAAAGAAAAAAAAATGACTAAAACGCCTACAAAACCGCCTCGCAAGATATTGGACTGTACATAAGGGTCATGCAACCTTTACTCACTACAGATACTACGAGATTTACTAAACATTAAGTTTTTTTTAGTTCACTAATCAATATATGCCGTTACGCTCATTACATACACATCAACAAATGCCATAAACATACACTAAACTGTCAAAGCTTTCCACTACTATAAAGATCGATATATGATCATAGCAGAAAACGAACATAATAATAATCTACATAGTAGTGCTATACAGGCATGCAGTAGCACGGTCAGGCAGTCATATATGTGGTCAGTTAAAGTTGCCGAAGAAGCCGATTGCTAACGTTTAACTTTTGTCTCATAACTTATATTTAACATACTTTACCTACGACACACGGCGGTCGTCAGTGTGTGGCCATTTGCATCATGCGTCAAGTTGTACTCGGCGTCGCTCAGTTCATACTACACAGTCATGCGTGGCGTCTAAAAGTCGCGTTTTCTGAGACGAGTTCCTTCTTCCCTTTTTAGCCGATCGCCGACTGACGTCACTAGACACCACAGGCGGGTGCGTCTGCGTACGCGGCGTCTATGCGCCTATGTATGAGACAACCGATTTAGGGAAATAGGTCATTCCCCGTCGTAGCTCGTAGTAAGTGGTCCGCTCCACAAGGCTGTGTCGAAGTACGAAGTCTCCCCGCGGCGTCTCCCGCAAGGTACGGGACCAGACAGTGGGAAAATGGCCGTTGCATATGCAAAAGATCTTGCCTGCCTATCTGCTGCTCGCATGTCTTGTTTAGATCGTTGGCGTTGGAGCTAAGGGAGAGAGAGAGAGAGGGGTAGAACGGGAAAAAGATGCCGCGCGAGAGAGAGAGACCCAAGGCCAATGTAAAATATTATGCTGACAGAATCAGGTTGCAACGGATCGCTACGCAGCGCACCGGCATGTCATGTCGTGTAGCCGTAACATAGTAGTCGTTGCAATAGACGTTCTCGTGGAGGAGAAAGCAGGCATCAATATTCCGCCCGTCTGCACGATGATATACTATCGTCAACAGCCACCTGTCACCCCCCCAAACGACAAACCTGAACCACAACGGAGCTGGGCGGGGAGGGGGGCAATTCGAAGGCTCGAGTCGAGGACGAGGAGGCATGGGGTAAAATGACAGATGGAGTCGATCGATCGATCGAGTTCGAAATAAGTTGATCGCTATAGAGAGGGGCCGATCTAGTTGAGCGGTACTCGCTTTCTAATCGCCCTCGTCGTCTCGAACGCCTGAATAGAGGAGACAGAAACACTCCCCGAGAAGGGGATGGACGTCACGACCCCCAGCTAGGCTGTAACAGTCACGCCGGTGGATGGCAACCTTCTTTCCTTCATTTATCGAAGGATACCGTTAGCAGTACTAGTAGTAGTAGTAGTAGTACAAATCACAGTTCCTGTCAAACGCTCCTCCTCCCGCATGGCGCTTGTCGAGTGCTTGCTATGGATCTCGGTAGAGGCACACAATGTTGTTGTTGTTGTTGTTGTTGTTGTCGTCGTCGTCGTCGTCGTCGTTGTTGTTGTTGTTGTTGTTGTTGTTGTTGTTGTTGTTGTTGTTGTTGTTGTTGTTGTTGTTGTTGTTGTTGTTGTTGTTGTTGTTGTTGTTGTTGTTGTTGTTGTTGTTGTTGTTGTTGTTGTTGTTGTTGTTGTTGTTGTTGTTGTTGTTGTTGTTGTTGTTGTTGTTGTTGTTGTTGTTGTTGTTGTTGTTGTTGTTGTTGTTGTTGTTGTTGTTGTTGTTGTTGTCGTTGTCGTTGTCGTTGTCGTTGTCGTTGTCGTTGTCGTTGTCGTTGTCGTTGTCGTTGTCGTTGTCGTTGTCGTTGTCGTTGTCGTTGTCGTTGTCGTTGTCGTTGTCGTTGTCGTTGTCGTTGTCGTTGTCGTTGTCGTTGTCGTTGTCGTTGTCGTTGTCGTTGTCGTTGTCGTTGTCGTTGTCGTTGTCGTTGTCGTTGTCGTTGTCGTTGTCGTTGTCGTTGTCGTTGTCGTTGTCGTTGTTGTTGTTGTTGTTGTTGTTGTTGTTGTTGTCGTTGTTGTTGTTGTTGTTGTTGTTGTTGTTGTTGTTGTTGTCGTTGTTGTTGCTGTTGTTGTTGCTGTTGTTGTTGTTGTTGTTGTCTTAAAGTAACACTTGTAGTGTTGAAGACGACGACAACAAAATACAACGTGTCTCGCTTCTCTCGCTTTCTCACCTATGAGTGGTTGGACCAAAGTTGGACTACCTACAGCCGGAAGTTACGAAATCAATTATGGGGGGCACGCATGCAAGTTGAAACACAATAACCCAGTGAATGGCTGATAGCTATATTACCGCTGCTCGATCACCACACACTATGCAACACTATGCGAGTGATCAACGTAAAACAAGCCAGCACCTGTTACCGCACAGAATTAGATTGTGTGCGTCTACGGGCGGCTGTCAATGACAACGACTGGGAACATCTGCAAAAATGTTAAATCAATTCAATTGAATCAATCCATGCTTGAAAAAGCGTGCAGATTTCAAAAGTGTACCTAACGTTACCTTCTCCTTTTATTCGCAGACAATACTGGCATACTGTTGGTGGCCTATACCATTAGAAGCGTCTCGTGGGGGAACAAGGAATTGGATCAGCAAGTCAGAATGCAAACGAGACCCACTCGCTAAGCTGCCTCGTAAGTCCGAGATGTCCACCGTCGCGCATGCCTCCAAAGTAATGAATAAGTCAAGCTAACAGCCGTTTCGAGTACTCTGAGGTGGCAGTGTTACATACCACAGACATCTGCGAGTCCCTCGCGAGGTCCCCAGGCAACGATGACAAGGACCACGTTATCGTAGGCATTCTACATTCCAAAAAGCCCTGCGATGATCGACATCAATACCCTGGACTGCTTCAGTGAGTTATTACAGGCGACGTGTCATGGGTATATGGTTGCGACATCGAAACCAAAGTCTAATCGCCAGTGGTGATTCCAAAATCGATAGAAGAAATTCAGGAAGAGCAGATCCAAAACCAAGGCTCTGTTGACTATTTTTTTACTACAAGAAACTTATCTTTCACGATTTTTGCTACATAATTTTAATGTAATTTAATATTATAGGTACAATTAATTCTACTGCGAAATTTCAAGAAGGTTGCGCGAGAACAACTATTGGATTCTCCATCACGACAACGCACGGCCGTACACATTGTTACTGATTCTGATTTCTGTTCGATTTGTCGAACAATTCGATTTTGATATTTCCGCAACTTTCCAATTCGTTGGACCTCTCTCAGACTTCTTTTCTTGTTCCCACAAATAAAACAATTTAAGGGACAACCGGGATGATAAACATCCGCAGAAGCAACTTAACGCGACTCCGAAGGACGCGCGTAAAACTGTTTCGACGAGTGGGAACGAAGGTGGCGCAGGTGGATTGCAGTGGGTGGCAGCTATTTTCAAAACAACAAAAATACTTTAGATGATTAAATAAATCTATACATTTTATATATATGTTTCAGAAATTTCCTATCCGTCCGTGTATATATATATACATATATATACAGGACCTGCTCTCATTGTTATCACAACAAAGGGCTGCTAATTCTAAGACGAAGCGTAACTCAACGTAAGAACGCGTAGAAATTGTGAAATGTTTTAATAAAAATGAAAACCATGTACAGGCATGCTGGGTAGTTCTTCGTGCAATTTACAATCGACATAACCAGCCTTGTGAAAACACCACATAACCACTCCGTTTAATAGTTATTGTATCAATACATTTGTTGTAAACCTAATGTGACAGGCCGTAAAAAAAAAACAATAAAGTGCTCTTTAGCTGAATAGTGTGACTACAGTGAGAAACGATGTCCGGAAACATCAGTTCGGCGATGTGCCCAACGTTGGGTGTCCGACGCGATGCAGCATGATGCCGATTTTATAAAAAAAAAAAATCTTTTTTGACGAAACCCTTTTCCATCTATATGGAAAGTACATAAACAAAAGTGTCGCATCTGGAAAACCGAAAACCCTCAGGTGATTCATGAAGAGCCGGCACATAAGTTATATGTGTTAGTCTGTTGCGGCCTCTGATTCAAAGGAATCATTGGAACCTATGGTTTTACTGCACAGTGAATAGAAAGCGATATTGCAGCATAATCCTGCAATTGCAGCATACAATTAACATTTAATAAATTGCAGCATAATCCCTAATTGTCTTTGACCGAATTTGGATGGAATCGATGCGCGTGGATTCTGGTTGCAGCAAAGTATTGCCATACGCCACACAGCCGACGAGACAATTAAGCATTTTAGGATGAAGTGTCCCCGACGGGTAATTTTGCATAGTAGGGACGTTCACTGGCCTTCAAAATCTTGCAGCTTAACGCCGTTAGACTTTTTCTGCAGGTTGTTTTGAGAGAGTAAAATTTACATTAATAGTTTCGCGACTATCACCGAACTAAACACCAGTCAAGCGTGCAATAATGCAATTGAGCGTCATCTATGTAAAAAAGTGATTAAAACAGGTGTACCCTAAACAGCTGTAAAATCGAAAGTCTCACCTACCCGATATTATATTTCATTGGAAACGGCAGTATATCTGTGTAAAAAAAATAATAATTTGTACAGCGTCGTAAACAATATTGTGTTTATGTTACTTCAAATGCCTTAGACTTTTGGAAACACGCTATGTATATATACATGGAGTAAAAAGCCACACTACCTACGACGCTAAAAGTGCGAAGTTCACACCGCGGCCAGATTGACAGAGTTGAAAAGCCGAGGCGCTCTTGTATATATAGTTGATGGGTCGTTTAAGTTAACTGCTACTACTGATGCTGATACAAAATGCAATTTCACTGAGAGACAACACAAGGCGGTCTTCCCATCTCTGAGTGTGGCTCCTAATTAAAAGTAGTTACCGTCTCTAACTTCACCGAGTTCTCGAGTTATCGATAATAGGCTCGCAGCTAGGTAGGGATACGAAGAAGTCCAAGACACATCAAGAAAGAACCTCCGATAAGGGCCATCTCTCTGACTTAGCAGAGCGCATGACCCTAAAATTCAGCATCTGGGCCGCTTCCTTTCTTCACAACGATTAGTACAACAACAACAACAACTACTACAACTACCACTACTATTACAATGGCTACCAATACTACTACAACTACAACCATTATCGTGGCAGCGAAAGCTGCAGTCAGCACCGCTGCTCCACATAGTCTTTTTGTCCGAAAAATAACGCCGTCCGGGCTGGCGTGGCAACTCGCAACGTTATTGGGCACCCCGCCCTTTTTTGACGGTGAAGCGGGAAAGCACTGATAAATAGCCTTGGGATGCGCAGGGGGGTTTGCTGATAGTATTGCCGCCGCGTGATGTCGTTTCCTACTCGATAAAACTCGGCCGCGCCGCAGTGCCGAACGCAGCAGTGAGCCTCCACGAAGGCTCATGAAGGCTGCTACGCCGGCTGGCGTAGGCCCTTCTCCCGACTCGATCAGATTACTTGCGATATTGCATTGCAAGTTCGCTCGTGGCACTGGATACGGATACGTTGGGCTACTGGATCATGAATCTAATCGGAGTTTGCTGCTGAGTTTACTTTTCGGCGACGATAGTCAGAGGCAGAGAAAGCTATATATATATATATATATATATATATATATAGGGAGAGGGAAACAAAGAACCATAACGAGGGGTACAAAGGCATATATATATATAGAGAGAGAGTTCAAGAAGAGTGTACCCAGTAATAGATCGACGAGATAGGCGCTCGAGGGGGCAAATCAAACGGAACCTAATTAGGATAATCCATAGCGTAGGTGAAAGGAGGAAAACTTTAATCAACCGACCGTCGTCGCATCATTATCGAACTTCGGCACTGGATGTGGATGGGTGGGAAGTTAAATTAGCAAATTCGTGTCGATTCGTGGCTAGCAGCCCGGACCCGGACGAACTGGAAATCGCGTCTGGCGGTGTCGGCGACGCCAAGTCGGGTTTGCTCCGGCGCCGCCCTTGCTTGTGTGGGCGCCCTATCGGTACGGAGAGGCGCTGCACACGGCCACCAGGTAGCAAGGCACTCTGAGCTTCGAGAGTCGATATATCATTTGTCCGTCATCGTCTATCGGTTATCTGCGCAGGATAAATGAAACTGATCCGCCACGAGGTGCGGTATCTGCTGCTGCTGCAAGTTTAGCGCCAAGCAACGTGCCTTTTCACTAGATCAGATTAAATCAATCTAATAATCACTTCTTTGAAGCCATACAATAATCGTGAACTATATATATATATATATATATATATATATATATATATATATATATATATATATACTTATACATATATATATATATATATCACTTGACATCACGTGACGGCAACAACGCCGCCAGAAGACTCAGCTGCCAGACTTGCGGGCGAGTATGCAAATCTGGCGCCTCGCGAGCCACATTAGATTGACTCACAATCAACGAGGAGTTCGTGCCACCTCCCCAACTCCTAACCGATCACAGGCTAATAATTTGATTTTAAGTTCCTCACTAAATGACACTGCTGCTTCTAATAATAGTTTTAACCTCCTAGTACTTCACGCGTCTCCCAGCCAAATTGTAACTGTTCATCTGGCACTTGCTTAAAGGCTTTTAATTCTAAATAAAACGTCGTCGTGCCCATCCGGACGAATATAATGAGAACATTTTAGCCCTTCTCTCTAAGAAGGCCAGATGGAACCCACAAGACCGTGAACTATTAGCAACATTAGAAGCAGATTTTATATTAGATAATAATATTGAAACACCTAATGAAATTGACCACCTTTTAGCTACTAAATTTAACTCTATCTCACCTGGGGCGATTAGAAGCCAACGTAATTCTCAGGCGCATAAGGATCTGGTAGAGGGCCTCTGTAAAAAGAGGTGTCACCTAGATTCCAACCCTGAGGGATCTGAGCTTCTTGGGCCTAGTCGGCCTCGATACTCTGAATCAGATGGCCCCTATAATCCAACTCAAAAATATATTACTATATCTAAAATACAAGCCCTCACAAACATATTTCCCAAACGCAACATAATTTCAACAGACCTTACTTATCTGTCAAATATAATTTGCTCAGGTGAGGACCACACTATCGCCTTAAACGACTTTCTGAACAAACATTTTACACACACTGTCCGACGTCGTGCCTTTAGAGAAACACCTTCCACTGAAGCGCGAATATCTAAAAGGCACAGCGACGTCAAGACTACGCAACCACTCAAAAACTTTTTAGCCAAAACCGGTCCAAATGCGCTCATGAGGTGCTGGACGGCAAACACACCATACACAACATGCAGGCCACCGAAGTTGTAGAACACTGGGCCAACACGATGACACAACCACCCCCTGAACCACTCCCTTGCCCCGTATGCACTCCCAACTCTGATCTCTTCGAGGTTTCCTTCCCTATCTCCCTAAAGGAAACCCACGTAGCTCTCCGCGGACCTTCTAAAGCACTAGGCTTGGACGGAATTTGTCTTTTGTCCCTCCGTAAACTCCCGTTAGAAGTAGTCTGTTGTTTGCTTAACATACTATTAATTAGCGTTATTAATTACTGCCTCAGCCCATGAAACTGCTCGCTTAGCGTTCATCCCTTAAATTAACAATGCCACATCCCCAAGCGATCTGCGACTCTTATCTATTAGTTCATACTTGCAACGAACGCGTAACGAAATTTTCTCTAGACGTCTCCAGAACTCTATTAAGCTTCTCCCAATCTAGCGAGCGTTTCTCCCCTATAATGGTACCTTCGAGAATTTTGCGGTTCTGGATGGTATCCTTAACGTTGCCAAGTCTGCAGGACGTGAGCTCAGACTTGCCTCAATCGACCTTCGTAAGGCGTTCGACATGGTGAGTCATGACTCCGTTCTGTGGTCACTCTTGACTCCCGGATACCCGGAGGTATTCATTAATTATATCGAACGCTTGTGCCTCTCATCTAATACTCTCATAGAATTCAGACAAGAATGTCGCACATTTCGGCCAACTAGGGGTGTTAGGCAGGGAGATCCTCTGCCCCCTTTTATTTAATCTAGTTCTCGACGACATTCTTTCGAAATTAGACAAAATTAATATCGGGTACCAACTTACTGATGACTTCCGCCTTATGGGCTTAGCCTTTGCGGATGATCTCATCCTCCTAGCCTCCACGAAATCTACTCTCCAACGGCTCTATAATATTGCGGACCCCCTTTTGAAATCCCGAGGCCTTCAAATTAATACTAATAAAAGCTTTACTATCTCCCACCTATTTAATATGAAGGAAGGTAAAGGTTTTATTAATACCATACTAGAATTGACGTTGGAGATCGGCAATTACCAGCAAAAGGTATGAGCGATTGATGGAGATATCTTGGAGTCGACTTTGACAGCAATGGCAGAGTTGACTTCACCAAGGATATACTCCTTAATTTACTCAACCGACTCAGGATAGCTTCCCTCAAACCCCACTAAAAACTCATACTTTTTAAAGACTTTCTCATTCTCCGCCTCCTATATAAACTGGTCTCCGGTCCCAGACCATCTCATGCACTCCTTAGCGACCTAGATAATAAGATCAGAAAGGTTGTTAAGTCGAAATGGCTTAAGCTCGATAACTCGGTGCCGAACGCCTACCTGTACACGCACACAGTACACAGCGATCTGGACATCCCCTGCCTCCAAACATTTATCCCCAGACTCCGCCTCTCCCGTCTGACAGCAGAACAATACCCCACGCACCCTGGGGTCTAACGGATGCTAACCACCGAGCACTTCAAAAAAGGCCTTGCAAAAACAAGGCTTTTTTGCGAGCGCTTGGGAACCTCCATTGAGACCGCTACACAAGAGACCGATTACTGGTCTCAAAAACTTCACAACACGTTCGATGGGGCACATTAAAAAAAAAACACGAAATGCCCTTTGTACATTAATGGATTAAGGGTATGCCTATCTGGTAAGGAGTATTTAAACCTACTAAAGCTCAGGATCAACGCACTACCAACGCGTGCCAGATTGGCGAGAGGACGCCCGGGCTACAACAAACGTTGTAGTCACGGGTGTCATGCGCCTGCGACGTTGGCTCATGTCGCTCAGATGTGCGATACAACGCACAAACAAACTATAAAAAGACATGACGACGTCTGTGATCGCGTGGCGCGTCTTCTTCGCGAGAGGGGTCATAAGGTGGTTCGTGAGCGAGTATTCCGTCGACCGGGCACACCGGGTCTTAAGCCCGACCTCGTCATAACAACACCAACCGAGGTCTGGGTTTTAGATGCCGAGGTTTGCGGCCCGAACAGGGACCTCGCAAAAGCGCGGCAGGACAAGATCACCAAATATGACGTCGAGTTCCTAAGAGCGGCGCTCCCCGACCCGCAAAAACCTCGCAGATTCGGATCCATCACTACCTCTATGAGTGGTGTATAGGACTCTGAATCTGCGAGTACGCTTTGGGGCTCGGCGTCACGAAGAGGAATCTTATAGATCTTACTGTTTTAACGTTGCAAGGAACCTTGAGGATTTACCGCTCGCACCGGGTCCATAAAAGCGGGGCTACCATCAAGCAAGGACACGGACAGCTGATTCTTAACCTCACTTGACACCTTTTCACCGCCATTTTTATTAAGGCGAGAACTGCCGAGTGTGCACACGTATTGTAAATGATTAATAAATCATCACAATATTTTATATATATATATATATATATATATATATATGAAAATGTCTTGTCTCGGGGCAATGGTGAAATTACGAATTTAATATTTTTATATAATACTTATAATTTAAGTGTGAACATATATATATATATATATTTATAGTTAACCAATACTATTATATTCTCAGTGTCATATATATAGATACGATTTCATCTTTAATGGAATGGCGAAAATGTCCTGTCTCGGGAGCAGATAGCGCAAATTTGCACGTGCGTATGTGCGTAATTTTGTGCATGTGCAATTAACTTGTTTACTGAGTGAAACGTTAGACTGATCGTTGAATCCAATACGTCATGCTGCAGCATCCAATGGAAGCAAAACCTATTTGTTTCCCGCAATATTTTAACTTATAAATTATTTGTTCTTAAATTTTGTAGTAAATCCTTTGCTCTTACCGACATATATATATATATATATATATATATATATATATATATATATATATGCAAACATGTGCGCTTTAGATAAAATTTGTTAGACATTTCTCGAAAAGCACATTTGCTTATTTAATCCTTGCGCAGATTGATGGACATATCAGTTATTACCAAAGCAGTATGCATACTATATTCTAACCTGCTATATATATATATATATATATATATCTATATTATATATATATATATATATATATATATTATTTGTGGGTTATTTAAAAGGTCTACATCATTTCTGCGAGATGGCGCATGTCAAACTTCAGGCCAAACCAGAGCTAAAATTATGTGGTACAGGCATTTGAACCATCATTGTCGGTTAATAAATACTCCTAGTTTCTTTTGGTGGCGGCCGACCTTGGCGATCATGGTGCGTCCGGCCTGTTAACATCGGCTGTTAATTGATCCATTTCGTTGAACCCCAAGCATGCCCCATTTCTACCTCTGCCATCACACCCTTCCTATCTCAGGAGGTATGGAACAGACGGATGCTGCTATTGTACTAGGGACATCACCTCGAGCGTCATTTATTGTCTATTATCCGTAGAAGACTACCTTATGCAAAAACAGTCGCTCGCACGGAACGTGCTAGAGAAATCTTATTTGCCGAAACCGTTTGCAGATATTATCTCAGGAACTATTATTGGTGACTACGTCATATCGGTATTCTTTACTATGAAAATGTGGTTTAACGCATGTACTGGTGGTGCTGGGTATTGACTAAATAAACCTTAGGGCTAATTGTCATCATAGGGGTCATGTCGTAATTAGTTCTAAGAGTAGCTTAAGGTTTTGAAGCCGTCATATAGATGCTTCGTTACGGGCGAGAGAAGTGACTGCTGGCGCATTTTCTGTTTAACCATACATGGCACCAACCACAGCAAGGCTTCCAAGCATTTAGTTTGGCCAAAGGGAGTGTCAATAGTTACCAAGCAATAGTTATATGGAGAGTTCACTGGAAAGCAGGATTCCGTGATTCCACGGTGACGCCCCTCGCCATCGTAGTATCTTCAATTTTGCAAGTTCTTGCTTTGGAGCGGAAAAAAGTTTTCTGAAGCTATACCAGATGGCTTCTTCAATGATATTGCATTGTATTGTGGCAGGATCTCTTGCACCCTTCGAGACTTCCGTAGGGGCCAGAGCGAGCCTTAAGACAACGAAAGCTAAACTGATCCTGCGCAGAATGCCGCGAAATGCAGCCCTTAGGGTAATGCCAAGAGACAGCGCCCGTAAGATGTCGGCACACCCACAGAGAGCGACAAAGAACGAGAGAGTAACGCCACTTTAGATGACTGGCAAGCCGAGTGGGACGCCATTTTCTTCAGCGTCCTCGAAAAAAAGCCCAATCACTCTGCTGCCAAAACACACAATCATGATAGCAAAGCCGAGAGGGGATCTAATCCTCTACCTTACACAGGTTCTCCCGGGGCATGGTAACTTCCAACCATACCTTTAACGAATAAGGAAGGCCCCCATTGGAACATGCTATTTCTGCGAAGATGCCCTAGAAGACAGTTCACAATTACACACTCCTCAGGTGCCAGACACGAGAAGATACCTAAACCGTGACGCTTAGACGCATTCGCATGAGATAGTCCAAGGCGCAAATAGCCCATACCGGAGTTCAGGGACCCCCCGCAAAATTGTATGAAAGGTTTTGTGGAATACATTCTGGGTGTCACTTAGGCATGGGAATTAAAAGCGGAAGTAGCGCAGAATGTGCAAAAAACAAATCAAAACAGGTTTAGGAACCCGTGAGCGACCACTGGCCAATTGATCCGAAGGGCACTTGCCACTTCTCCTGATGGCCCATAGCACTGTTCTATGGAGATCTTGGCCATCAGAAAGTAAAACTTAAGAGGGGAGGTGCTTTTAGTGGGTATGGGTTATAGCGTCTATTCGCTGGCGTAGAGTTTCACACAGCTTAAGACGGAAAGCAATATTTCTTACTCGTAGGGGTGCTGCGTAACTACATTTAACCCGCGTTCGCAAAAAACCTCGTGACATGTCTTCTGACCTACGACAAGGGTCTAGTAGGCATTCAGTGTGTATTTTGAGAAAAATGGTGGCTTACTCCCATTTTAAACCTTGCGATCGTTTTATCTGCCGCCTCATTATGACGTTATTGGTGTTGCCGATGCGTGCTTGATTACGTTGCTGCGGCCAGCCATTGGAATGTGTAACTCTTTTCAGTATCTTGGCCTTCGGGTTTATTATACAGGAACGACGTTCACAGCGCATATAAACGAAACAGTACGGAAGGCACTTGTCTGTCTTTACGAGGAAGGTAGGCATTGTCCGAAGACTGTGCCGTTTTATAGCAGTGAGGCTCTTTGTGCTAAGATTGTTCCGGGGGCTGATGTAACGGCCGTAACAGAGTGTGGAACCACCTCACGCTAGTGAATTTAACCAGCTTGAAAGGTGTTTTTCATTATATAGTGGAGCGAGGGTTCTTCTTGCCTATCCGAGCAAGGACCCGCTTGTGTATCTTCAGTCCGGCTGTCCACCGGCTGCTAAAACAATCCGACTCGGCTAAAGATGCCGCGTACAGTATGTTTTATTTCAAAGTAGGAAGCCTTAAGTCAAACAGGCCAAATGTGAGATCGGTGGTTTGGACGTCGTCAGTGCCTTGTAGCTTTGACTGGCCCTGCATGTGAGAGTTTATGCCGATAGGGCTGCCTAAAAAGCATCAATAGCCAAACGGAAGTGTATTCGGAAACGGTTAAGCCCATGGTTCACGCAAGCCAGCTAGATGAACATTGCGTGGCATTGAAATTCTGCGCTACCTGTCATTCGCTCTACTAATTGCTCGCCATGTGCGGACCGAAATTAAACGTCAAATGCTGTTGTCTTTATATATGCGGACGATGTCGTGGGTCGCTTATCGCGCTTACCTCGGAGCTATCCGCAGAATCGATAGCATGATAAAGGCTTATCTTCACAATAAGGGTCTTCAAGTCGCATCACAGAACACAATAGCAATGACGCTTTATATGTGGGATCTACTGGCAGCCAGAGACAAATTTGTCTGCGAAGGTCTGTGGCTGGAGTTCGTAGATTTCTCCTCATATTGCGCCTTAGGGTCTATCATATGGGCACGTCCTTTATATAACATGTCGGTGACGAGGGCGAGCGACCACCTCCATGCATTTGGAGGCGCGAGACGTTTAGATACTGTCACTGCATATTGTTGTGCTTCATTTTGAGCTAACAATTATGCGAATGCTTAGTATGACCTCGGTAGAGTCTTTCCGCGGTAAACCATGTCCAGCTGGAAAAATGTTTTACCATATAGGCGATGCAGGTTCTTGGTTTTCTCGGACGGTAACGAGTCGCTCATACACTGTAGATCGGTATCGGCAACAATCAGAGTTGGAAAAAGGTCACCAATTAGCGAACCATTCCAGCACATTTTTTAATATGAAAGGCATCGTTCTTTGAAGACCATAATCCTAAAGAAAGCTGTTGTCTGACCTAAACCCGTTGAAAGTATGCCTAATACGATTTTTGTCAAGGTAGTACACATTAGGGAAAACTCTGTGACTAGTTCTGTTAGACCGACTCCGTTCTGCCAATACACAGTGACTTTCTCTATGTGTACTCTCCCTGCATTTTATATGAAAGTTTGTATCACCAGAATTGTTAGATATAGTATATATCCCTGCATTTTACATACGTAAATACATGCGTTGTTATGATATTTTTTTTAGTCGTCCAGTCGTTTAGTATTCACTTTACCGTCGTTCTTACTTTAAAATTTTGCAAACGCCGCATTACGAAGTTTCTGGGCCTTCAACACTATCCTCAAATGCCGGGAATTGGTCGGCGTCCCTAAGGCACCACTGGGCCGTCTATTTCAATTCGTTTCTCGTACTGGGCGAACAGTTGGGCGTTTTGCGGTTTTTGAACATATGGTCGGAAGCTCTTTTTTTGAAAACGATCATTTTGAATCAGAGAGACACGGCTCCCTTTGAAGAAGCTTACTTTGCTTTGCCGACACGGCCGAGTTGAAAACGAAATAGCATCACTCCTTGGGAATATTTCTCTTCACGCGTACGATAGAG
>QVRM01005331.1:0-28554 GCA_003439945.1 Dermanyssus gallinae
AGTGCGACGTGAATTGACATCCTTATGTTCATCATTATCATTAACATGACCGATAGCCGACGAAGTTCTCCATGAGAGCTCTAGCCTCAACTTCACGGGCTTTTCTAGGCCTTGGTGTATTAGGCCAGTTTGACAATTGTCGTACAGTTAGATTTTTCAATTGAACCGTTGGTGATTGTTGACTGCTGTCGTTGCGGTCGTTCCCGTCACTGGAAACGTCGTTAAATCACTTTTGCAATTTAATTCGAATTCGGTACGCCACATTAGACAAATCCTAGAGAAGGCTGAACTGTCTATAGACTCTGCAATAATAATAATAATAATAATAATAATAATAATAATAATATAATAATAATAATATAATAATAATAATAATAATATAATAATAATAATATAATAGGACGCTGTCTTAGGAGGTTCCGCAAATGTCGTGGCGAGGGATTTGCAGTCTATACTGAACTTCGAGGAACCGGGAGGACTGACCCTCAACGCGGCCAAGTGCGAGGTTTTAGCTGTCGGAGGTACATCTCAAGATCAAGCGCAGGCCATACAAACAATCATGGAAGCACTTCCTGGGATATCTCGTGTAACTCAGGATAACCTAGATGTTCTAGGTTCTCCTGTAATGCCCAAAGGAATTCCACGCGCTCTTGATGCCAAACGAGAGATTCTGGTAAAGATTCGCCCACGTCTGACAAGTATGCACCCGCAGGTGGCTCTGTGCCTTTGGAGACACAGTCTTGGTTCACCAAGATTTGTCTACCTGCTACGAACTTGCCAGACTCTAAAACACATGGAAGGCCTTGCAGCCTACGACGAGACCACCAGAGACATTCTAAGCGAAATACTAAACATTGACTTAGAAGGAAACACGTGGAACAGAGCTAGCCTTCCTATCGGAAACGGAGGCCTTGGAATAAGAAGAGCCACAGATCTAGCTGCAGTGTGCTATGCGGCATCCCTGAATCAATTTAGCTTCCTGGCGGAATCACTCATTGACGAGGAAGCAAAGATTAAACTGCAAAAGGCAGCAATAGTGGCGGATACCACAGTCAGAAGTCAACTCGACCCCGGCCCTCTGAGAGAACACGTGAGTCAAAATCTTCTCGACGGTTGCAAACTAAGAAATCCGCACGAGATATAACAGATAGCCTAACATCAGCAAGAGAGCGTGCCGTGTTCTAGCGGCTCAACATCCCTTCAGCGGGGGCTGGCTTCAAGCGCTGCCCTCCTGTCAGCTTGGCACCATGCTGGACCCAAACTCTTTCCGCATGGTGTCAGCCCTTAGAATAGGCGCCCCCGTCTGCCAGCCCTTCTCATGTCTGCGATGCGGGCAACCTGTTGACTCTGACGGGTTACACCCGTTAAGCTGTCGGAAAAGTTCCGGCAGAATTACCAGACACGCTGAACTTAACGCCATAGTTAGAAGAGCTCTTAGAAGGACAGGGATACCATCTACATCCGAGCCGAATGGCCTTAATGGCAGCACTGAGCGGCGGCCTGACGGGGTCACCATCCCGCTGTGGTCACACGGAAAAAGCCTTGTATGGGATGTAACGGTTTCATGCACGGCGGCCTTATCGTATTTACACCACAGCGCCATTGAGTCGGGATGGGTAGCCGAGCGCGCGGATTCTGAAAAACGAAGGAAGTATCTCGAGCTATCTAGAAGCTACCACTTTGTACCCATTACATTAGAGACGCTCGGCCCCATCAGCTCAGGTACAGCCAAAATCCTGAAAGATATCGGAAAACGCATAGCAGAAGTTACGGGCGATCGACGCGAGGCCATGTTTTTGAGACAGATGATGTCTTTGGCCGTTTGTAGAGGAAATGTGGCTTCCATCATAGGCGCCATGAATTGATAGAAAGCGACCGGAGCAGGATAAACCTGGCATAAACGTTCATACCTCACAATTGTAATAACTGAATAATAATAATAATAATAATAATAATAATAATAATAATAATAATAATAATAATAATAATAATAATATCTAGTGCGTAAACGCTGCAACAGCGGGGGTTGATCACCCGCGTGTGGATCGAGGGATTGGGTATATTTTACGGGGAGGGTGGCGAGAAAATAGACGCATTGCCCAGCGCCGGCACAACTTCGATCTGGAGTGATCTATAGTCGACAGAGCCAGCAGAAGCCCAAACAAATTGAGTTGCGTTCGCCTACTTCACAGCTGCGGACGGGGCAAAATATATTAGGCTAGGAAGGCAATTGCTACAATGCCAAAGACAGAATGCCTGCGGGAAAGTTCTCTCACTGCATAAATTATTATATCACACACTTTAGGATATCCGCCGATCTAAAGCGTAGATCTCAAGTCGTCGTTCTCCAGCAAGCAGGAAAATTTCTTTGAAAGTAGCTCATTTTTGTCTGCAGTTATGGCCGCACATAGAATGTGAAGGACGCGGTTGGCTTCAGTACAGCGCATGTAGCGGCAAGCGAGCAAATTTCTGCAGCCAATGTTATTTTTCTTAGTTACCCTGGTGCTGGAGAGGACTCATACAGCCTGCAAGGTATAGTCAAACGCCGTGCAATGCATGACAAGTGATACATTGACAAAACCAATGCGTAACGGTTCACCCTTTCCTATTGGCGCCCTGAGTGGTTCACATTGACGTTTATGTCAGGTACCATATCTTTATACGCAAATTATATTTGAGGTGATATCTCAATTCGAGCCACATGCGAGCTAAGTCAAAATATAGATATACTATATATATAACAACATTAAAGAGTAAGTTTTAGCTTATGCGCTTAAGGTTAGCCATGCATTGAGAGCACTTGATCAACCTGGCGATGCTTTATTTGATCCAGTGCTGATTTGAAGATTAAATAATTGTTTTTTTTTCGTGAGAAAAATTTACTGCAACTTGCAAAACAAAACTGCTGCTGCTTATTGTACCGGCGAATTGTTTCTAGTGATAATAGTATGATTGGTAACAGCACCTCTGTAGTTGTTGTTGTTGTTGTTGTTAGGAAATATGAAAATAACATACATATTCGAAATATTCGAAAAAGGCACAAGTAGGACCTGCAACATCGCACACGTTATTGAATGCTGCGCCCTGTTTGGTCGTCAGCTCTATCGGGTCGAGCCATAGCAGCAGTAGCAAGTGAACAGCAAGAGCCGGAACTATACAGGGGCCATCTCTATACACGTCTGCGCCTCGCAACCGGAGGAGACACATAGGTGCGCGGGTTGCGGGACCTGCCCCACCTGTACGACTCGCGGATCGCGAGTATTTATGGGGGTCCGTCTATGAAGCAATCCCGCGAAAAGCAGTCCCATGGACGTTAAATCTTGGCTGAGAGTCAGCCCCGAAAGGATTTTTTAATGTGGCGTGCACCGTGGCGGCACCGTTGTGTTACAGATACAGCTGGCCAGCATCACTTTTGTAAAACGAACCACTGCAATAAGCTGTAGTCGACCGTAACAACCGTAGTAGTGAGAACAGTGCCGGTCAACATTACTGTTACTGTTGTTGTTGTTGCTGCTGCTTCTGTCGCTGTTGCTCCTGCCGTTGTTGTTGCTGCTGCTTCTGTCGCTGTTGCTCCTGCCGTTGTTGCTGTCGCTGTTGTTGTTGTCGTCGCTGTTGTTGCTGGTGTTGCTCCTGTTGTTGACATTGTTGTGTGTCCTAGTGCTGGTTGTAGTGCCAGCAAATAGCAATGGTGGCACTCGTAGTTGCGTCAGTCATTGTCATGATCATTGTCGTTGGTGTTGTTGTTGTTGTTGTATTAGTAGTAGCAGCAGCAGCAGCCGCCACCGCAGCAGCAGTAAGAGTCGTCGTCGGCGCCGTCGGCGCGTCGCTAGTCGCTAGAAGCACGGTGAGTGAGTGTATTATGATAAAGTGCTTATTGCGCGAGACGGATGGCTTCCCGCCAGGCGTAGCGACGGCTTTCTTCCACCGCTGCCACCGCCGCCGCACTAGCTGTAAGTCTCCCACAACATTCACTTCAGTCGGTTAGTCGGCCTTCCTTAGCCTCCTTCTTCGGCGGCCTCGGCGTTGGCGGCGGATGCCACCGCCGCCGTCGTCGTCGTTGTTGTTGTTGTTGTGTTGTTGTTGCCGCCGCTACCACCGCCACCCCGCAAGCGCCCTTCTGGCACGGTTCCCCACGCTAGCAGTGGCAGGGAGTGGCAGCCAAACACCTAGCTGGCGGCCTGGCAGGCTGGCTAGATGCCTGTCCGCCTGTCTGCTTGCCTATTTGCCTGTGGATGGATGGAATGGACCACCAACGCGCGCGCGCCACCGAGTTGTACATCATCCTCGCACATGTGGCCGCACTGAGCGGGCGCGAAGGGACTGCGCCGGGCAGGGACCAGGCAGGGCCCAGCCTCCGGCCCAATCTAACCGGGGTAACGATGGGGGCGCAGGGCTCTCGAACCCCGTCCGTTGGGGCATTTTCCCAAAAGCTCTGCTTGTCATTGCCTACCTACCAGCAGGTTGGTAGGTAGCGCGAGCAAGCGGGCGTACACGCGTGCGGCCGGACGAACGAACGAGCTCAGACGCCACGCGGCGTAAACGTGCCAAATGCCGAAGCGAGCCAGGCCACACGAGCCAGTCCATCCAAGCTGCTACCGTCAAGCCTCTCTTCTTGGCCACCACTGCCGCACTCGATCGTAGATAGCCGTTGGCAAACCGTTGGCAGTTGGATAGGCCGGACACTAAGTCAGAAACTGGCTGACCGACTCACGCAGGACTGACTGACTGCACGCCGCCGCCGCCGCCAACAACAGCAGCAACAACAACAACAGCAGCGATGACGACGACGTCGACTTCAGCACTATACACTTTTAACACTAGCTTTAACAACCTGCTTGCATGCCACGCCGGCACAGTTGTTGCCAAGGCAGTGGCCAAGCCGCCACCATCCAAAACCATCGACGAAATGCTCTCAACCGATCGATAATACGCTGCTTGTGGTTTGCTCATTGAGCTGAGCCTACAAAACACAAAGCCAAATAAATATGCATGCGTATAACACGTTGACTGTGAGAGGATTTAGCTTCTGCCCCGTGCCCCTATGGCTGGCACCTATTCCGCGCATCGATCCTGACTGTAGCTAGTTTCCGAGCAATTTCCTTGCAAATATGATTAACATATATATGATGGTATTTTTAGTTAGGCACTTCAGACAAAGGGAACACGGCGAAAAGCGAACGAACGCTGTGTATGTAGTCGCTGCCGATGTGTAGGCGACAGGAATAGCGAATGGATGTCTAAAACCTTTCATCTTGTCCCTAGACGTACACATACCCATCTAATCGAAACCAGTTGAGAAAAAGTGTCCCGAAATAGTCGCCTGCTGTTTCACTCAACCGTTGGGAGTCGTTCCTACGGAGTCCTGCATTTTTTCAGCTAGCGGGTTTCCTCACTCCCTCACTTCAGTGCCGGTATTATTGTCGTCAGCCGTGAACATTCGACTAAGCGGGCGATGCCAATCCCTCTACCCTTCTGTCATCTTCGTCCAAATCGCTCGTTCTAATTATATTCTTTATCTTCCACCTAGGTTCCTCCCTCTTTCCCCACTCTCGGTATCTTTTCTGTTTTTTCTTTTGCTAACTATTTATTTTTTCGCGTAGCTTCAGTGTTTCCATCCAGCTTCGCGCTCTCCCTCTCCGTCTGTGCCCTTTTCCCAACTCCAACCATGCTCATCTTCGCACCCCGTGGCATATCAGCGCAACGCACATTACCCTACCCAGTGAACTTTCTCAGTCCATTCACAAGCAGCAATAAGCAGGCAGCCAGTTTCTTGACTACTTGTGCCGCTGCGGCTGTCGTCGTACCGCAACGTCTTGCCCGGCCTGCTTCCGTCACGGCGGTCCCCGAGTTGTCGCTCCTTTCCTCTCTCTGTCTGACGACAGACGAGACATACGAATGGGTCTAAGCTACGAGACTATATGGCTACTAACACCACCACCACCGTGAATGAGCAGCATATTACCAACGAGCACGTGGTCACCCATCTAGGGTGGGCGGCGGAGGAGGAGGAGGAGGCATTGGGATCGGCGGAAAGGTTCGGCGACAACGACGACGAAGAACAGGAGGGGCTGGGGTGGTTTTCTATTTACGGCGACGACTGAAGGGTCGCCTACTACAACTACTACTACAACTAGGACCACTGCTGCTACAACTATCGCGCCCGTAACAGCAACAGCAGGAATACCTCCACTAGCACAGCCGTCACCAGAATCACCTGCATCTTGTACCACCAGCCTTGACGTTTGCCTTGCCTTGGCAACTTGCTTACTTGCTTGCATCGTCGTCAGCGTAGACCAAGCAGGCATTTGCATTGCATTCAGAAAGGTTTCTCCCTGCAGAGGACCGCGCATCGTATGCGACCAGCTCTTGCCCAGGTTGCGTATGTTCGCTCTCAATGGGTTTAAGGGAGGCTTGCCAAACAGGGTATTGACGTCATGGTACAACGTGTTTGGAAAGGGAAGGAATAGGGAGAAAGAGGAAAGAGTGTGAGTGTGTGTGTGTGAGTGAGAGAGGGAGAGAGATAAAGTCTACCCGAGAGTCACTCTGCAGCCATTAAGGAAAGGCGTCCTCCTGCCTGAAGGCGCTCTCGGCAGGTTTTAGCAGCTGAGCGGCCAGGCGAGGAAGGGGGTGCCAAAAGGTTTCGGTATGTCTTTGCAGAGCTGGCGGGGCGGAAGCGAGAAGCAACCCGTCTACAACAACAACAACAATGTTGGTGACGAAAACGTCATAACCTTCAGAAGCCTGTAAGCTATGTCAAAGCGGAGCGATTGTCAAGCATCCCTGTCAACTTGGTTCTTGGCTAGGTTTGATCACGCAGTTTTACCCTAAGCATCCTTTACTGTTCTATGCGTCTGGAATGCACTACAGATAAAGTCTAAAGTGCATCTCCTAAATGTAGCTCGGGCAGACGGCTTTGTGACAAGTCAGTAGCTCAGCCCTGAAATAGGGGTCAGCAATCTCTTGCCCATAGACTAGCGGTGAGACGTTTGCGACAGTGACTTAAGCATAAAGTACACTTTCAAGCTAGACACCCACTCCTGACTTTAGAAATATATAGCAGAGCTATTCTTCAAAGCCGAGACGAACACAGATGATACTAAAAGATAAATAGAGGGTGAAACACAGAGAAAGACATATACAACGGAAACTGCCTTGTGCTACAGGTGAAAATAGTATTTGAATTTAAGTGCCTGCTGGTATCTTAATTATAGGTAATCGATATATATATATATATATATATATATATAAATCACAACATTCATGCATAGGTTCAGGTTGCTCTCTAAGAGACATTACAATTTCCTTTTTCGCTATGTCTTTCGGTTCGTAGCGAACCCTTATCTTTATATATATATATATATATATATATACCTATAAATGCAAAGGCGTGATTTTGCTATAGACGCTAAATTATAGATTTTTCTTTATAATTATATCAGAAGCATTATTAAGCCATAGTCTGAAAATATGTGAAAGACATTTACGCTATTACGGTTAGTTTGAGGCGCAAAACCTCAACGCGCTGAAGCGTAAACCTTGCACTTAGGAGTCACGTGCTTCATTTTCGTTTATTGGCAATGCATATCCGATCGAATAGCGCGATAACCAAATCGATCGAGATCGAACCTAGTTTTGTAAAGCGAATTCACGGGACTTCACGGGAGCTAACTGCTTGCGATACAGTTCAGTGAGGTTTGAGCAGTCAGGCCAATCGGATGCTGCAACACGCAGCAGCGGCAGCAAAGGAGCAGAAAAGGCCGTTGCTTGGATTAATGTTTTCTCGAGCAGTCGCGGTGCGTATGAGCCAGTAAAGAAGATTCCAGATGGGACCTTTGGGAGATCACACCAATGGGACTCAAACGAAATAGCATCAGCGAGCTTCTGAAATCCTGGCTTTCTTGCGAACTGCTGCCTGCGTCTGGAGACTTGATGCTTTATATATATACGTACTTTATATATATATATATATATATATATATATATATATATATATATATACGTATATATATATACTCAGCGCAAACGCTTCGACTCCACTTTCATAACGAGCCAAATCGACACGCTTCCAGCAAATCGCCGGAAAGCAAGTCTCGAGCGCCTCTTAATGGCTTCGTAAGTGACAAATAGTTCCACTCAAAAACAATTTCATTGTCGTCCACAGCGGTTCCACTTTCTGACGATTCTTGCTTTCTTTGGCGTGATACTCGGTCCCGCACTTTTTCCTTCTATCTAGGCAGTGCAATACGCAATGTTAATCAAGAGCACATTTTTTTTCGTTTCTATATACGACAACGGCACAGACAATAATGATACTGGTCATAGAACGTAACAATAAAACTAATAAGAGCAAGAGCAAAAGGAGCACGTCGACGAAAGATCCTGTTAGAATTAATAATACCAGTAGCGTTTTCGAAGGATTTTTTTGTGGTCCGAGCTCAAGCTGAATACCTAATTTACGTATTTGTTTAATTTCGGTTTCTTCTATTTTGTATCAGTGTATAGTTGTACACCTTTTATGTTAAGTAAACAAGCATGCCAGAAACAAAAATCATCACACAGTATGCACGTATATAGTATGTATACGTATATACAGGGCTAACCAAGCTAAATGCCATCTAGTTATCAACGTTTGCCGTGCTGGCCTGAATAAACGAATGTTTTTGCGCGACAAACGAATCGGCTGACTTTTCTCTTGACTGAGTCAGATCTTCTCTCTCTTGTCGTAACTACGCTACTTCTCTTATGCCAGAGACCACGGCAATATTAGGACAAAATATGGTACCGCTAGATTTGCCTTGTGGTTCTTAAGCGTGCTAAGAACATTTGAGCGATCTACATGATCTTAAAATATATAAAAAAAATTGTGATACGTATTACTAAACAAAATGCAAGAATGCAGGCTCGATGGATGTACAACACAACAGCGAACCAAAAACCCACTACAGTTAGCCAAGACTATATATATATAAAAAAAAACAGCTCGGATTAAGAAGAATCCGAAACAAAGAGTTGCAAAGGTTGCTTGTGACTTGAAGATCTCGAGCAGCAGCGTGATGCTGACCATGAGGAGTCATCTCGTCTAAGGTAAACGCCTACCAGATACAACAAGTTCATGACCGTTCTTTTCACCCGCCACACCCGGGCTTCCAAACATTGTCGTCCCTAGTGAGAAAATTTTCAGCACATTTTGTTAAGCAAGCAAAACGCTCTGGTATGGCTTCGAGCAAGGATCCAATGATGTGCAACAGCCATTTCAAGTCACGAGTTCGCAAGAACTATCCTCTGTGGTGGTGCTGGTCGGGATAATCTAGACGGGCACACGGAGCTCGTCTTCATCCCTTATGGAGTCAAAATTGACGGGCAAAGTACCTCTACAGGGTTAGCTCATGCTGTGTACTCAAGAACATTTCAAATATCGACGTGTTATTGCGAGCTGTGGTTTAGGCCAAGGTTATTCGCAGTTTGGTTAACCCTGCATGCATATATATATATATATATATATATATATATATATGTATATATATATATATATATATATATATATATATATATATATATATATATATATATATATATATGTATATATATATATATATATATATATATATTCTGCATACATACCCCAGCGAAATTTTCGTTAGAATTATCTTGAACAAAAATGGCTTTCGAAGCAAGGAATTTCCTTTACCTAATGATTCAGGTGTGTGCAAATGTATATATTATATCAATATTAAAACTACCTTAAAGTTGTTGTCGGCGTGTTAAGCCGACTGGCTAGACCGCAGAAAAGCAGTTCGTATATCACAGTCTCAATGAAATTAGTGTCACTGGCATCCCCGGAGGCAAAACAAAGAGGAGTGAAACAAAGAGCGCAAAGAGAGTGCGTATGATATTAATCCATTACGCCTATTGAGCCAAGGCACCAGACATGATGACTGATACCACTGGGCATAAATCAGTCGAACCGGAGGTCAGTGGGAGTCACCTGTCCGTATACAAGTTTTGCCTATCCAGTCCTCAAATGGATCACCGATGAATTTATTGTCATATATTCGATGTAGCCTAGCGCAGAGCATGGGTATGCTCTGCCCCTATAAACCGGTCATTACAACAAAGCTACTACTGAGAGCTTACACATCTGACCAACTTTCGATTTGCAAAGAAGGTGCTAGCAGCACGCATAGTTTGCGCACATCATGGGGAGACACGCCGAAATAGTTCGTAGGTATAGTTACTCCTGCAGACAAGGGAAAGAGATCGGGTGGAGGATGCAAAAACAAAGACCAGCAGGAAGAGTTTGCATATCAAAAAGTAAGAGAGAAAATAAAGAGAGCAGAGGGAACGTGATCGCTTTTACCCGGTGTCCACAGCGTCTGGTAGTATCGTTGGGCCAACTGCTGCCACACTGTTTTGCCGTGGTATTTTTAGAAAAAGTAATAGAAATAGCAGTCATCATCGTCATCGTAGTAGTAGCGGTCGAGGAGCATTGTAAAACTGCGAGCCGTTGTTGAGTAGAAGTCGTCAGAAAAATGAATATCGAGTGGCAGTTGCTTTGGATGTGGCACCCCCCGCCGCCAGTTTCAACGCTTACCCCTCCTGCAGCCCCTCCTCTTTTCTCCTCCACATATACAGACAGATAGATGGATATACGCACGCGCATACACAGTCTCAGCGCTACTGTGACATGTGACACCGACGACGACACAGACTACTAAGTTGCTAGAGGTTGCGTTGCACTGGCATCGCGAACGGAGTCAGACGGAGCAGCCGATCTTCGGGAACGCGATACTCGTTTTGCACGTTTCCAACAATGTACCACACCAGTCTTCTTTTCGGCCTCCCACACCTCCACACACAACTGGTATACAAACGACGATACCTATAACGACAGCAGCGGCAGCAGCAGTAGCAGCAGCAACAACGACAACGACGACGGTGAAGATGACGACAGCGATATTAACATCGACAACGCCAACGACGCAACGAAAGCCGGCTGACTAGCCAACGCAACCAAGCCAACTAAGCATACACCTACACATCAATCCGCGCATCCATCTACCCACACGACGCACACGACTTGGCAAACATATGAAATCGAATCCGCCTCACGCAATCTTTAAGTCTTTGCCACGATGTTGATGGCGGTGATGCCGCTGGTGATAATGATGCTGCTGCAGCTGATGATGATGATGATGATGGGGGTGCTGATCATGGAAAGAATGATGCTGATGGGTTTCACTGCTCAGCTGCTGCTGCTGCTGCTGAAGAAGCTGCCACTACCACCGCCGCCAGCAGAAAGGTTCCCTATGTTCTCTTACCTCCCCCCTACCGACGAATGGACGCAGAATAGGCTGAGCAGTTCTTGGAAATGATCAACGTGTCTAGCGGCTCCTTCGGCAAGGGGCGGCATCCCTACCCTATCCCGCCCTTCGTCCGACGTCCTGCATCATGGCTGCATACAGCCACAGCCGACCGCCGCCATAACGACCGCCATGACCGTTGCTACTGGACCGCTCGACGCCGATTACAGATGCTGCACGAGACGATGATGATGATGGTGGTGATGATGATGATGATGACGACGACACATATCGAGTGTCTGTCTGCCTGTGGAGGCTCAGGCGGCGCAGCGCCCACACCAAGCAAGACCAACAACAACAACAACGCTGCCTGGTTCTGATGGAACTGGAACCGCCCGACGGCGGCGTAGCACTCGCTCGACGCAAGCCGCTCGAAGATCAACTGAAACCATAATGGAAAATAGAATCTAGCCGGGAAGATCGAAAACGTCGCCAAGGATCGTCAGCAGCAAGTCTATTTCAAAGCTTGCATGATTTCTGCCGTACCGTACAGAATGCAACCTTAATAGTTGTACTGCTACTACGATTATATGAAAATAGAACACCTATATATATATATTTATACTATATTTATATATATATATATATATATATATATATATACACACATATATATATATATATATATATATATGTGTATATATATATATATATATATATATATATCAATATTACAGTAGAATGGTTATGTAAAATGGTTACACTTGTTTGAATTGTGAAATTATTTTAAGCTCAATGAGGAATTACTGAATTTAAATTAATTGCCGTTCGGAGATGACGGTCCCATAAAAAATATATACATACATGTATAGACGTATATATACCACGAAAGCAAAACAAGTGGAGAACAGTTTATAAATATACATGGTTCTATTTTATTTGTCAACTAAATAGAAACATTTCTTTGCTCGTATGACGTCGGAATTTGCCGTCATCACTTTTGCTATGTACACGGATGATGAACTAAATGAATCTGAAATGTTTTGTCGTTTGTCGGGGGGCTATGCTCCTTGTACTACTACTACTACTACTTTTACCGAGCAAAGCGTGCTCGGTCCAGTTAGGCGAGCAGAGGATATTTAGGAAAGATAGACTCCCATATTGAGATCTTCAGGCTCGGGAACTTTGCAGATACCCTGGCTAGCTTCAGCGGTTTCGGCAAAGCACACTGTTCCCTGTACACACGAGCATGACCGGTCGCAAAACAGGCCGGCCTCGACGGAAGCTTCACATGTTTCCTCGGCGTTAGTAGCGGTCTCGTCTGCTGCTACGTCTTCGACCGGTTCGACAACTGAAGGACACGCAGGACACTTGGGGCACTTGACCGCCGCGGGACATTCGGGACACTTCGGGTCAGCCTCAGGCGTGGCTTCGGTAGGTTCCTCAGCGGCGCGTTTAGCTTTCTTCGACTTTGCATACACTGTCTCCGTTTTGGCCTTCCGGACTTTTCGAAGCTTTGCCGCCCTTAGATTTCGCGCTCTTGTCGACGTTGGGCTCGACGTTCTCGTTAGCTTCTTTGCTGTACTTGACGGCCTTGCCGCTCTTCTGTCGGGCCTTGTCCTTGGTGACGGCACCTTCGCGGTTGGCCTTGCCATATTTGCCAGATTTGTTCTTTTTGGCAGCATCTGCCGAATTGGCCATACAGACGAGGGCCACTATCGCCACCAGAAGCACAATCGTGACGGCGCGCATCTTGGCACAATACACTGTTGACACCCGCTTGCAGGGAAACAATCAACGCGGTTGTACTTCGACACCGTTTGCGGGACAAAGCCGGAGGAGGACAAGCTGGCCTCGTACAAACACTTCTTGTTGGCTCACTAGTTGGCCGGTGGGACAACACCGTCTGCTTTCGGCTGCGAGCAGTACCGATTGGTGTATGTTGAGTTGGGAATCGACTGCTTTTTATAGAAACTACCTATCTGCCTATCTACACTACGAGCGTCTGGGAGAGGAGACGAAGGGGGGATCAGCTGGCTAGATGTGCGTCAATAGTAGGATAAATCTGCCTTAAGTGGCCAGCTTTACCGTCAGCTCAACGGTCACGGACCGGCTGACGCGCGTCGCTCTAGCTGAGTGAGTGGTCAATAAGCTACTGGCACTACATGGACAATCAAAACAAAGAGCAACAACGACAACAACAACAACAGGAAACAACAACAGTGGCAGTCGAGTGATAACGACACCAAGGTGTAAGATATGAACCTGTGACGTAGCCGATGCACGTTTTCCAAATGTGTCTCTCCACAGGTGGTGCCCACAAATGCTAGCGGTGCCGCAGTCGAGACGTTCCACTGATTATAAATGAACAAAGCTAAAACGTGCAAAAATAGAACGTCAAACACTGTGAAGGGCTTCTAGCTATTTGGTTGGCTTATGACGTGCGATAATACCTCGAACAGCAAGGTGGACGTAGAACTCGACCATATTCCAGCAAGAAGAATAAGAGACAACGTGCTTAAGTGTGACTTAATCGTTTCTAGGGACAGACATGGCGGTGCGAGAGGGGAGGGAGAGCGACAGAAGCGATGATCTCTCTCTCTCGCAAAGGGGGAACAAGAAAAGAGAAAAAAGCATATCCATTAAAAGGCGTCTCAAAGATGATGGTCCCGACACGACCGTGGTCGTCCACAAGGCCTGTCTGACGTTCCGCAGGATAGTCTGGTGGGCCGTAGTACTGATACTAGTAATAGTGGTGGCTGGGGCTCGGGACCGCCGACCAAATGAAGCGTAGTGGTGACGGTAGCTGGGGGGAAGGCAGGAACAGGCATAGAAAAAGGTAAGCAGCTCGCAAAAACGTAGAGCAAGAATTTAGTATATGGAGGGATGTCTCCCCCCTCCCCCCCGCCGGACCCAGGGTCGTTCGTCGGGCTCCGTATAGACTCTTGGGCTTCAGCCTGCCTTCGCCAGGGGCATGTGGTGACGGTGGTGTCCCGAGACACCCAGGACCTGGGGCTGAGCGCTCTGGCGGTCAAAGGGAACACAGAGCGGTTGGGATGATGGCGAACGAAGGGGGCTAATGTATGTAGTCGGCTCTTGATTACCAGACCACCGTACACGGCCATCATGTCCGTTTGCTCTTCTTTTCTCTTATTGTTCTATTCCTCGCCTTTTCTTTTGCTGCTGTTCTTTCTTTCTCTATCTCTCTCCTGCTTTTTTTCAGTAGCCTTCTTATGCCTCCTGCACGCTGGGAGTGCAGCAAGGTTGTCTGTCTGCGAACAAGGACCGTCACTTTCTCTGACATGTGAAACACTACGCCCTATACATTGTTAGCAACCTTGAAATTGTAACCCAGCAGGGCACACAGTTCATAATCGGCAACATAGGACAGGGTGGAGAGATGGCTTAAGCATCGTGCACATTTGTTCATCAATGATATAGTGAAGTTATTCTCAGTATAGGGTTTGTCAAAAAGGCATATGAAACTTGTCTACATGTGTCCCTCGATAAATTATATAGACATACTGTGAGTAGAATAAGCCCTTTATTTGGAAATCAAGGAAACTATATGACAGCGATAATGATGAGTATATATATATATATATATATATATTCACAAACGTTTTCTCACAATGAACGTGATTTAAATATGCCGTAAGGTCCTTTATAAATATAAGAGGTGTGTGGTACAATTTATTGTAGCCATGTTTTTATTGTTTCCAATATTCTTGCAAGGAGAACGAACCTAATCGCCAAATAGGCGTGTACTATTTGGGTTTGCATGTGCCCATTTGGCAATCTGTCAAACAAACAACTAGTTTACGAACACAACACGAGTTACGGCTTTTGGAGTGATGCGAATTACTGGTTCCTTGGGTTAGTTGAGCGTACATAAAAAAGTGTTCTAGCATTTGATATTTTGATAGTTGACGCAAAGCAGATATGTTACCTTGCTTTAGAAATTAGTTTATTTTAAGCACAAAGTCAGCTGACAAGATCTGAGGGCTTCCGAACCGCAGCACGTGTTATTATATTACGCAATGTGCACTACAATACAAGTTACCTTCATTGTATATACACTAATGAGACAGTTGGATTTATATTATACAATATACAATACAAATTATATATATATATATATATATATATATATATATATATATATATATATAAACACATAGTACAACTTGTTCATAATAAATGCAGCAATACTTCTGCTAGTCGGAACAACCATTTAGAGAGAGAGAGAGTGGCTTGAGTATGTGCCTGTGCAGGTGCTGCGCAAGGAGAAGGAAATTGTTGCACGTATTGAGCAAATATTGAGACAGACATACGCGGTGAAATCACACGTGCACATTCTATAGCGTGTGCGGACAGCACACGTGTGAACATGGTAATCGTGCGTTTTCATGTCAGCACGCCGCGAACCAAGCTCACCGCGCTGCAAAGGTGATGATGCAAGTTATGCAGGTAGATCGACAGACCAATGATTTCAGTAGATTCTCTCAGATTACAAGTAGTGACGAAATTTCTATATGTATGTATGTATATATATATATATATATATATATATATATATATATAAATATAGAAGGCGAACACTGCCGAGTGTGCAAACGTATTCGTAAATGATTAATAAATCATCACAATATTATATATATATATATATATATATATATATATATGAAGCTTAAGTGTGTTTAGTGGGTATGGGTCCCGACGGAACAAGATCCAGTCATCGGGGCCGAGTCCCGCACAGCGCGGGTAGGTTGCCATGCTATATCCGTCGCGACAGTGCGTAATTCATTCACTCTCCCCCAAAAAGATACATGTATACTGAGCAAGATCGCTTAGGAACAAAGCATTTGCTTTGCATTCAAGAGGCCTGGGTTCGAGACCCAGACCGGCCACTCTCAAATTGGTTTTCATGGTTTCCAATTTAGACAAGTCCAAATTGGACTAAAAATCGGCCATGACACGAAAAAAACAGACATGGGGATTAGCCTTACGGGACAACTAAACATATATATATGCGCACAAGCAACGATGTGTGAGCAGGGGCGTTATCGTGGTGCAAAAGCCAATTTTTGTTCTTCCACAAATCCGGGCGTTTCTGGCGGATTGCTTTGCGCAAATTGCGCATAACTTGCAGGTAATATTCCTTATTGACCGTTCTACCCTGTGGCAAGAACTCATGATGCACCACGCTCCTGCAATCGAAGAAAACTGTCAGCAAAACTTTCACATTCGACCGAACTTGGCGCGCTTTTTTCGGTCTTGGTTCGTGCGGCAGCTTCCATTGAGATGATTGAGCTTTGGTTTCCACGTCATAACCATAAACCCACGATTCGTCACCAGTTATGACCCTCTGGAGCAAATTTGGGTCGTCGCGGACAGAGTCCAACATCTCATTAGCAATGTTCATGCGATGCTGTTTTTGGTCGCAATTGAGCAATTTTGGTACGAATTTCGCGGCGACCCGTCTCATGCCCAAATCATTGATAAAAATCGAATGGCACGAGCCAATCGATATGTTTAGGTCCTCAGCAACTTCTCTAACGGTGATTCGACGATTGGCCAATACCATTTTCTCCACTTCATTAATTTTTTCGTCTGTTGTTGAAGTGCTCGGGCGTCCGGCACGCTCTTCGTCGTTCACATCTTCTCGGCCTTCTGAGAACATTTTGTACCACCGATAAACGTTGCTTCGGTCCAAGGTAGCTTCTCCGTATGCCACAGTCAACATTCGATTATATGTATATATATATATATTATATATCTATTATGTGTTATCAGCATACTAGTTGTTGAGCATCGAAAAAGTTGTTACCTCGATTCAAGTAAGCGCTATTAGATGTTCATCTTATGGCACCGACTATAGGAGCGACAATGCCTCTACACACCGCTATCTCAGATATTCTCCCTCGCGCTGATCCCCCGCCGTTGCTTCCATTCTCCTGACCAGATTGCGAATGAATTTTGCTGTCCCACTGCTGATGGGTCCTCACGTTTCCATAGCTATGGGTACAAAGTAAAGACTGTTTTTGAGATCTGTGTATTTACGTCTCTTTTCCTGTTCGGCGTGTTTTGCTACCCATCCTGTGCTGACAGAGCAATGGCTAAGATACGAGGGAGCTACGGCGCGGTTATTATCATAACTATTATTTTTTTTTTAGCTGTCGTTGCTACCGTAAGGTGGTTTAACTGACACTGCGCTTGGTTTAGCTGTACGTCTTGTTATTATTATTATTAACAGCAGTCGTCCCGTCGCAAGCTGGCTTAACAAGATAACACCGTGAGTAGATCTGTGCACCGGGGACCCCGGAGTTGTGTATCAGGTCGCAGTTCGGACGAAGCTTGTACGTGGCGCATACTCATCTCCAGTCACACTTGTGGGTTCATAAATGTGATTTGGCACACTTGAATGATTCGATGAGCTGCGAGACAATTAATTACTCATATGCATATTACGCTCCTAACAACCTCAGCTAGAAATAATCATTATTTGCATCTCCGATCGTTCTCCATGCCGAGGATGAAGCAGGCCCCCGGGCGTTACCCAAGAACGACATTGTCGTTCTAAAGGCTTCGAATTAGTTTCTGCCGCTCCAGTCAGTCCGATTAGGAAATAGTCAGCAGAAGCAAAGCAGACAACTCTGTGTTCTGCCGCTTGGCTGAGGATAACCATTGCGCACGTCGTTATCTCACAAAGTTCCCTTGAGGAATATCCGGGATGATGATGACGACGATTGGTCGAGTTTAAATACACGTATGATACAGCCGATCGAGAGGAGTGTATTTCGAATCGCTTCTGTGGGCATTGAGTTAATACAGTCAATATCCTGAACAAGCACAGTTGGTGATGATTATGATTACTTATTACATGCAGCTCTACTTTTCATATTAGATTAGTACGCCCTTATTTCGGTAACGCTTAGATATGAGAATGTTTGCGATACATAAATTTAGTTGCCTCGCTACCGGACCCAATCGCCGCACCGTTTCTGGCGTGTGAGGTAGATTCTACTTAATTTTGCGACGATTTTAAAAGCCTACGTTGTGCGCGCAAAAAGGAGCTTGGCCATCATGGCGCTGATAATCCGCGCTAGCACCGACTAATGGCAAAAGTGTTTGTATGAGTACTTCAAATAGCGTAATGTTTGAATGTGGTTGTACTAGAAGCGTTCAGTACTAGCAGTCTACACCGGTCAGCATCACCAACTCGGTAAGCTCAAGTTCAGGCGCGACAAACGCAGCAAAACCCTACACTAGCAACGTGTGCTTATTAAACACTTAAAATCGCTTGAATCAAATTGAACAAACAGGTGGGTTAGCGTAGGGTAGCTTAGCGCACAACGAATGCTGGCAGGCAAACCGGCAACCGGCACAAACAACTGGCTAAGAGAACTTTTATTCCGTTGACTTCCGCCGGATTTTGCTGCTGCCCCGGTGCCGCCGGACGGCAAGTGCGGCCTCTACGTTTACGCTGTACACAATGCCGGCCAGTCAAAAAGTGGCACTCCTTGTTCTTGAAAAAAGGCTAGAGTGCTAGCCGAGGTATGAAACGTGGCGTTGTCTTGTTGAAAAAACTGCGTCAGGTCCCCCAATTCTTCTGAAGTGAGCTACTAACTGGGAACCGACAATGCGCTGGTACATGTCAGAATTGTTTCGGCCCACAAACTCGACTAGATCAGACTTCCCATTATATCCAAACGCGCCCTAATATTTCACAGAGCCACCACCGGCCACACGTTTTGAGAACCATTTAGGTTCCTTCCGTAAGTCGTGCCAATAGTACTGACAGTCGTCAGGGCCATCGAGATTAAATTTCTTTTCATCCGAGAAGACGATGTTTTTCCACTCGTTATCCCAAGTTTGGTATCCATGCAAAAATTCACGCCGTGCGACAATGTGCTTCGGTTGCAGTCGCGGCATAAGTTTCCTTTTTGCGTATCGCACGCTTTTGTCAGAACTTAACACTCGGTACACTG
This sequence comes from Dermanyssus gallinae, assembly GCA_003439945.1. Lineage (NCBI taxonomy): Eukaryota > Metazoa > Arthropoda > Arachnida > Mesostigmata > Dermanyssidae > Dermanyssus > Dermanyssus gallinae. The sequence continues at coordinate 19,292 of QVRM01005331.1, forward strand.
TGGATCGGTGCACTGGCACTCCCAAAGTAGTCCTGATCCTGGAAGAAGACATTTAGTCATGAGTAGCCAACTGTATGATCCTTCGCCGATCTCGAATAGTCAAAACTGGCTTACGCCCACTGTTAGATCTGCACCTTTAATTCACTCCAGGGTGTAAGAACCTGCTGATGGTGCTCTTATGCCGTCCTAATCTGGTTGCTATAGCAGTTACTGTATGACCGAGCTCAGCATATGCCTCAATTCTTAACTTTTCGTTATCCGAAAGATCCTTTGTACGACCCATGGTTTAAACATAAGATTCGTCGTTAGTTCGGAACAACGACTAAGCTGTAGAATATTTTGCAGCTATATAACGATTGATTTAGCTAGACAATATTCCTGACATTTAATCCCTTTTTAATCCCTTAATTTCAAGCCATTCAAATAAACTAAGCCGAAATTATCACAAAAAAACATGAGTTGCTAATTATATATATATATATATATCTATATATCTTTCTCTACCTTCTCGCCTCGGTCTCGATCTTTGTCGCCGGCTAAGTTGACCCAAAGAGAACATTTTCTATTCGACTTGCGTTCATGCTTACTGTCACTCGTTTGTCGACTCGTTCTCCCTTGATTTCTTTTTCTTCTCTACGTCTTTCTCTACTACTGGATCATGCTTGCTTGGACGCAGCAGCGTTGGTACTGATGGTGGTAACTTACGAACAGACACGTCCTCCGTTGTTCCTTGCCCTCATTTCCCCCCTGTTTGCCCTGTTTCTCTCTCGATTCCTCTCTTTTGATATCACTTTCGACTTGTTTCATTCACGTCTTTTCTATGCGCTAGCCTTTGTCTCATTCGGACGCCTTTCTCTTTCTCTCTTTTGAGATAGATAGATAGAGAAATAGAAATATATAGAGGGAGCTTGAGCGACACAGGGAGAAAGAAGGAGGGCCTTTTCTTGCCTATTACTGCCAGATGTCGTCTGGCTGGCGGCGGCGGCAGCGGCGAAACTCGACTCAACGGAAGTGGCAGTTAGCCACTACGCGAGAGAAGAGATCCCTCTGTCTCGGGTGGGCCCGCCTTGCCCCCCCCCCCCCCCCCCCCGCCTCGGACCGGCCTGCAGCTAACCAACACGCACAACGCTGTAGCTCCCACCGTGGCTTCGTCCCTTGTCTGTATGTCTATCTATCCATCCATGCAATTACACGCACATAGACACGCCTAGACCGCAGACAGATTTGTACGTACAGATCTTACTATCTACTACTAGGCATCTCTTTCTCTCGGTATCTGAGCACAGCACACATTTGGACCAGATTTGGCCACCAGGACTGGCGACCGCAGCGCACCGCACCGCTTCGGCCCGTCCCGGCCTGCTACGACTCCACGACGGCGAACTCCACCGCCGAGGGGACATGTCGAGGCAGCCATTCTTCGGTCGTGTCCGGCCAACAGATAGAACCAGATAGGCAAGCACACAGAAGGACCTGCAAGCAGGTCATACCGGTGAGTGTAGTCCGGGTCAGACTTTCTGCAAGCCCCATGTGCTACCCACAAGGGTCGCTTCAGTCAGTCAGTCGTCAACAACAACAGTCAAAGTCAGTCCTGTTATCGTCTCTGTTGCGGCTGCTGGAAACCATTGCTGCTAGGCTAACGATACAAAGAAAGGGGACCGAACCACGAAATACATTACTGCGACTAAAGTAAAGTTTTCGGGCTGACCCTCAGCCAAAATTTAACGGAGTCCACCGAACTGTTTTTCACATTGCTTCATAGACGGACATGCCCCATAAATACAAACGTGCAACAGTGGGGCTCGAACCCGCGCACCTATCTAGTGTCTCCTCCGGTCGCGAGGGGCAGACTTAAGCCACCACCATCACGCCACCGGGCTCGACACATTACTGCGACTGTTCCTACTGCTACTATAACTACGAGTAGTAGTCGTGCTGTTAATTAGAGCAACCTAGCAACGCGCCGCATTAGCGACTCCAACAGCCAGAATCGAGAAAAAGCAAGAAACTTCTGAAAACCTGCCGTTAGACACCGCCACAGAAAGCAGTGGAGATAGCCATACCAAGCATTAAAAAACGGTACGATAACCATAATAGCATTGACTGAATGACACCGGATGACTAGCATAAACAGAGCATAGCAATATCGAAATCACCATCGTCGTCATCATCAGCTCAGTCTTACAAACCACAACCAAGCGAACGACAGCAGCAATTACATCTCGAAGGGGAAGACTGAATTTGACCCTTTGGAACAGGAAGCCAAATAAGTGCTATGCTATGGATAGGAGGGCCTAGGCTTCACACGACTAGACTATGCGCTACCTGCCAAGAGCATGGGCACTGATAAACGTCAGGCATTCAAGACAAGGGCGTTGGTGCATGCGGCCGATGCCCAGCGAGCCCATCGTCGGACAACGCTCAGACCTTGAATGTCAGTGCGGCATAACGCCAGCGGCATAACCGTCTACACACGACGACGACGACAACCCATTATGACACATGGTCGGGCGACGCGAGTCCTGTCCGACTCGCGGGCGTGCGACGACATCAGCACGTGGCGAAATCGATGAGGCTCCCCGAGTTGAGTTGAGAACGCAGGCCTGCCCCCGCTATCCTCTACACCAAGGGCATCGCCCTTGTCGCTTTGGCCTCTATGCTTCACTAATTTGTCAGCTGTCCTGGAATGTGGCAGCGCGTTGTTGGTGGTAACTAGACTGTTGTTGACTATTCTCCACCGGCAACCGACAAAAATAACAGCGAGACAAGAAAGAAATAGAGATAGAGGAAACAGATAGGAGAGAGGGGGGAGAGGAGGGCAAAAGAAAAAAGTAAGCACAGAGAGGGGCAGTATTATTGTTATTATTATATTATTATATAATAATGGGCGGCGTGGTAGTGGTGCTGCATGATGCGGGCCATAGGAGTGTTGGGAGGGGGGGGGGTGCTGGACGTCACTGCTGTCATGTCGTCTTGCCGTCTGTTGCTGTCTACTTTGCTTGATGTTGTTGTTATTATGATTATTAGGTGATTAGACTAATAGGCTGCGAGAGTTGGGCTGCCAGCCAGAAGCCTCTGACTTAGATATCAGCCCGAGTCCAGGCAGACGGATGCAGATACTTTTACATACGCAGACACTCGTCACATATGTATGGATGTTCATAAATGTATCTGTGTGTATATATATATATATATATATAATATATTACTAGCTTTTTTGCTATTTATATATTTCATGTTTAAGCAATATATAGCATGCAAGGTTGGTTACAACGTTTGGTTATACGTTGGACATAGCTGTCCGCTGAAGCGGAGGCGACAAGGTCGTTGTACGGGAAATGCTCGCATCTTCTATTCATTTCTTTTTCAGACCCGTTTGAAAGGATAAATTGAAGGAAGGCTTATACCGACAAACGGAGGTCGTTTAGAAGCATAATACAATACATATATGTGTATATATATATATACATACAAATATATATATATATATATATATATATATATATATATATGATATATAGTAGAGTGATATATATACTAATATATATATATATATATCGTATATATATAGATATATATATAATACACATATATATATATATATATATATATAGACAATTGTCCACTTGCTCCACTTACTTTCTTAGTAAAAAAAATATATATATATATATATACATACCAGTTTGTGTGTGTTTGCATTTGGTCGCCTATTAGCATTAAAATAAAAAAAATATATATATATATATATTTTTATATACACACATTTTATTTATAGACAAAGATTGGTATATATATTATATATATATATATATATATGCATATACTGTTGTCGTGCAACACACACACATATATATATATATATATATATATATATACTGCCTTTTGTCTAGTTTCCTCGTCAACGACAAGGCGTCTCATTCCCGGCTGCCTGACGATTCCAGCGCAACGACCATAGCCATGAGAACAATGTGATTACGGGTAGTAACTGGAGATATGTCGTTTGTGCATCTCTTGGTAGTGGGTGTCATGGTCGACTGCACATTGAGATGGCCATTCGCAGTCACCCTATGCATGTTATGTCTCACGCAAGCGTTCTATTTAGACTGACATCGGTTTCGACATGTCCGTCTATTTGGGCCGCACTGTCGATCGTCCTTGTTTAGGCTGCTAAGCTTTAAGTGCTCTGTAACCGGCCTTCCGAAAAGCACGACGGAGGCCGGCAACGTTGATGGCATCAATCCTGCACCAGGACTTTTGTGTCAGTCCTGCTAATCTGGTATAGCTTAGCTGCTATATGCGCCACCTAACCACAGCCTCACCACATGAACACACTTCATGTTTAATGAAGGCACTGGTTAGCTTCAGTTCACTAGCTATGCAAAAATTACCCTTCACCAGTTGAGTGAACATTATTGTTTTTTAAATTATATTGTTCAGTTATTACAATTGCTCTGCTTGCCACATAATATCCGTATTATAGCCAGATTATCGAGGAAGTCGGACGGGGAACAAATGACCCACAGCGTTCCTAAGGCAGTTCATCGCCTCAGATGTTTAGCGCGGCCACGCGAGAATGATCCCTGAAGAAAGGAGGCCTGGAGGAATTGCTATATTTATAGGGGAGTTCAATCGGTACATTTACCGAGTGACTTTGAAACAAAATAAATAACCAGTATAATTAAATAAATGTTTATTATTAGTTACTCAGTTCGCGAGCGGCCATATTCGCATAGCTATTGAGCTGAGGCTAGGCATTTGATGTACAACGTTTTCGGCTTGAGACTCGAGCGCACCTTTTAATTTATACTTCTACTTAGCTGGAGCTCTTGGGAAGATTGTGAAATCTTACACAGAGTCGCTGTCACCTCGATTTCTGTCGAGAGTTCCATCGAATAGCAGTCTAGTGCGCCTCTGGTCACCTGTCGCTCGAACCAGCAGAAGCCGAGGGTAATCAACCTGAGCATTTTCCCTAAGTCCCAGCGTTATGCCTAGCAAAGGCGCTGTGCGCTCCCTTCTTCCATTCACTGTAGATCTGAAAACTTATAAAGTGGGCACCAAAACGTCTTGCACTTCGTCTCACTAAGCCTGCTCATTTCCACACGGCTCTCGAGTGCAGGCTTGTTAGCTGAGATTAATGATCATGTTTCGATGCTCTCCCTCCCGCCCCCGGGTATGAATTGCCAAAGAGGATGAGGACGAGATGGACGTTCCAACAGCGAAACCCGGCTAGAGTCTAATGCTTAAATCTGATACGAGCTGTGGAATGTCCTTGAAATTGCAGCAACAAAAACGAAACGATACGTTTTTGGAATTTATTGCAAACTCGCCGTAATTTAGGCGAATCTTCGTGCGTCGACTGATCGGCCATCTCGTTGCCTCCGTATACCTAACCCCGTCTTCCTTCCCGCTTCTCATATGATTTTTGTGCAAATCTGAACTACATCAGGAAGAGTTCGATTGGCCCGACTCGGGAGCTGCTCGAACCTCTTTACTGGAGTACAAACTTTAGGTCTCTTTGCGCACGCCGAGCTTTGAGGTCTGTGGGCTAACAACACAGACCGCCAGTTTCCAGCTATGATTGCATCACCGGACTCCTTCTTAAAGTGCCGGAAGCAAACGTCCACCTCTGCCTCTTCTGCAAGTGACATCGACGTAGACTGCTAGTCTGACAGAAGCACGTCTATACCATTGGGCATGTTCTTCACACCACTCCATCACGTGTACGATAACGGACTCGAATCCACAGTTCACGATCACACAGTCGCAAGCTGTACCATTTCGTATTTTCGTATACATATAACCAAGTGATTAGTATTTTGTCATATATAAATATAAGCTTTACGTGTACTTTTGTATACTACTCATTGTCAATCTTAAAAGTGTACGAAACAAATTCACAAGCAATCAAGAACAGATTACCGAAACAACTATTCTTGTGTAATGTAAACCTACAATGGTTTTCTAATAATTACGATAAAAAAAAAAAAAAAAAAAAAATATATATATATATATATATATATATATATAACTAAGTAGACATATACGTGTGTTTTTGCCTGTTAAGTCCGTACATGAATATATCATTAAACAATTACGTATAGCTAGATATACTATATATATTTTTATTTTGTCGGCAATGAGCCAGCCTACTATTTCGTTACATATAGAATCTACATTACTTGCAAAACAATTTAATAAAATATTACTTTAATGTCTAAATATAGTACATATATAACAATTATATTATTTTTATTGATTTTATGTGTTATGCGCAACATCGTATGTGAATGACCAACTAAGGGGTCCGGTTTATGACATAAAGCAATACAAATTGTAAAGAAGCACGGTTTATACGTATAAATAAATATCAATGTGTGTATAACCCGATCGTACTGGTAGGCGTTCTAGCTGACATTTTGAGACACCTCAAAATCGCCACGTCGTTGTTTACGACTTAGCCGGCCAGTGTTTTTTGCTTGCGATTCTGTGCTCAATTCCATCGTTCGAAATTGCCTTCGTTGGGAGAATTGGGAGCTAACCAATTCTCCATTGCAGAGGAGGGTTCTTTCGTTCACCGGGCGCCGCATGCTACCGCCGCATGCCCGACAACAGCGGCAGCAGTGGCTCTTCTAGCCGTTCCCCTTTGCCAGCAGTCGGCCTTATCCTCCCCCCCCCCCGAACCCCTGAAACCCCCAAACAGTCCTTGTGTCTGTCCTCTCTTCTTCCTTCTATTCGAACGCGCGTAGCCGCCAACAGCCAGTTTCCTCTCCGACCATTTCAGAGCCCATGGCCGTCGCCGTCGCCGGCGACGTCTCGCCGGCTTTTGTTCCTGCCTCCGTTGTCTTGCCGGTCTAGGGGTCGGGGGTGGAGATGAGGAGGTGCGGAATAGGGTCCCCCCTTCCCGCCGCTCCTAACGTCCCTCACAAACCCAACCAACTAACACTCTCGCCCGTTTCCAGTTTCTTCCACTTGGAGCGGACGCATCTTTGCCGACGCTACTGCTACAACTACTGCTGCTGCTGCTAGTCGGCGGCAAGAGGGAAGCAGCCTGAGTATAAATCCGTTTGTGAAATCCATTTATAAGTGCATTTGCTGTGGTAGTTGAGGTAGTAAGAGCGCACAAAGCGCTGGGAGGTGCCTTGCTGAACGTTACCCCACGTTCTCCTCCACCTCCACCTCCTCCTCTTCCTCGTCGTTCTTTAGTGTGGGCACTTCGGCAGCAGTAGCCGTGTGCTGCGGCTGCTGCTGCTTACTGGTGCGGCGTCTGGGGGTGTTGTAGGTAGGTAGTGCTGTTTACCCCCGCAGCCCTTCCTGCTGCTTGGCCTCGCGCTGCTCCGATCGCGCTCACGATCCCAGTTGAGCTCTGCACCCAGCTCTCTGAGAAGAAATCTCTGTGCGCCGAAACACTCCTGCCCTGAAAGGTGGCTCTTCCACCTTCTCGGAGGCGCACCTCCTTCGACGTCCCGGCGTCACACAGCAAACTGACACCTCTGCACATTCACACAACATCAGCACTTCTACGCAGTTGACTGGCCGAGGCGCGCTCGCGCGCCTCCGAGTGTAAATCTCCGTTGTCGTTGCCGAAGCTTTTACCAGCGATCTCGACGACGACGACGACGCAACAAACAACAAGCACGTATGTAGGAAATACGGAAAAGGTGGAATCGGCAATTGTTGTTTTATTACATGTGTGTTAAGGGAATTGTATTACCTAGAAAATACATAAGAATCATCACGCTTGCGACTCTTCGTGTCGTACACGTTATAAAGTCATTTCGGTACGCGCTCTAAGGGTATCAATCCGTACACGATATTGCAACATTATGTCTAATACCTATCTTCAGTTATATAGACCTGAAACAGGTTAAGCAACAATTTGCTCATGACATTTTTATGAATTGCCCTGGACATAATACTGAGTCCAAATTGAGTTTTAGTTCGTCTACTTCACACACGTTCCAAGTCCCTTTTCTATCCTATAGCATCGGACTTTATCGTCCGATTTCGTTCTACGACTTACTTAAGAAACGTTCTATGCATTTTAAATCAAGTCCATATTTTGCGAAGAATTCTGTATGTAGCGTTTCCGTTTTTTGACAAACAAGCACATAATGCAGTTGATTCTACAAGACGTGACCGCTCCAGTGTTGGGCATTTAGCAAAATATAGCTTTAAGTAGAGGGACTCGCAGCGTTCCAAGCAAGAAGTAAAATTATTTAATATTTTTAATTATCCATAGACCTTAGTATTATATTTATACATCACATGGTCTGCATAGACCTCTAAGTATATATTGGGTGGAATTATAAATATCAGGGACAGATGAGAAACTGAGCAAAATTAATATTGTCTACTGAGATTAATCAGATGTACTCAAGTACATGTTAAAAAGCAAACATTCAGTCCTCCATGAGAAACCCTATCTCGTAAAAATGATTCAATACACTTATTTGACTGACAAAACATTACCGGCCAGCGCTTGCAAATAGCTAGGCTACTATATATATATATATATATATATATATATATTATATAAATATATATATAGTATAAAGCATATCATACGTTTGCATGTCAATTGTCCTAAAATGAAACTGCAGAAGGGAGCCTGGCGTTACGCTAAGCGCGAGTTGGCACGAATCCGCCTGTGGGCAAATTTAGAGCTAGAAAGACTTGCGCTTTTTCGTTTCTGTGACAAACGACGAGGTACCCATCGAGCAGATTTGTGGTGAAGCGATCGTATAGCATCTTATAGAGGATTTTGACATACAAGCCACAACATCTCTTTTAAAACACACGCGGGGAATTTCAAAAATCTTTCCAGGGTCCCGACTATATTATGTATATATATTATATATATATATTATATATATATCACTTTTTATGGCAGTATCAACGACAAATCTTGCAAGTAATTGTATGTATCTCTTCACTTAAAACTGGCCTATATACAGTATAAAGTCTCTTTTATTGAAAAAGGTGTGTTGAAAATCACATTGTAGTCTTTACACACATGGACACGTCGCGAACTCTCCATGAAAAACGCGTTATTCACCACTTCGACATTATCAACTGCCGGTGGAGTAATTGACCACACCACTACAAAGATTATTTGACGTACTATAAGAAAGGTACTAAAGTTATTACTACGAATTAGTTGTTAAAAAAATCTCACGCCAACTCGCATTTAACACTCGCTCACGTTGAGACTACGCGGCTCCCACGTCTTACATTGCAACGCCATGCGATTCGTTTGACAAATT